>VMDO01003875.1:0-135030 GCA_007922755.1 Pedetes capensis
CTCAAAGTCATTGGGTATCTGAGGATTTAAGAATCTTCAATACAAATTAGAAATAAATAAATTGATTTTATTAGATTTATACTTCATAATCATACTTTTCCTCTGTGTTTAATAAAGGAAGAAATTATGAATTCCTAAAAATGAGTTAGTTTGGCAGTTAGCATGTAGTTTTATTTTTTGTTAGTAAGGAGGAGAAAACTAAAAAATTCTAAGATCAAGATTGGTCCTAACTGGAATAAATATTTCATTATGTAATCTGCATTAAAAAATATGTGACTTGCATTTAAGTCCTTACTAAAGATTGGTCATCACCCTCTGGTTTCTCTTCAAATTGCATAAATCTTTTACCTTTCACTAAAGATTGGTCATGGAGTTGCCTGCATGTCTGTTAAGGCATAGTACATAGCATATTGCTTTCTCTCCCTGAGAAGCAAAACACTCGCTTTCCTTTTATTGTATAAGGATAGGTGTGCATTATTCTCAAAGCCTAAGTTCTTGGAGTCTTACCTTTTAAACTGAACACTTGCCAAAACTTTTTCCCATTATCCTCCGGAAACAAATTCTTTGACTAGCTGCTAAGAGAAAGAAGGTTTTCATGTTTTTATTGTGCCTAAAATTTCATGATTTCTGTCCTTGAATTGCAGTGAATTTTAAGAGAGAGAGAGTTCACAAGAATTCTTACTGTAGTCCCTGTTGTGGTATAGGATGTTCTGATATCCTGAGATGGCCACAAACCTGTAAGCCCCTATCTCTCTACCAAGTGTAAACACACAGAATCAAAGTGCTTATCCGACAGTTCACAGGCCTTGTTTTCTTTCTAGTTAGTTTTCTTTGTAAATCAGATTAAGAAACACATTAGCACTGATTATAAATTACCTTTCAGAGGTAATGTAATATATTCTGAGAGGATTTTTGATTAGGTGGCTGTATAAGCACATTCCTAATTATAATAATTATAAGTTTGCCTGTGTATTCTGCCTTACTGGAGACCAGTCTTTTGTAATAACTAATGTCAAGTGGCACAATTTGTCCATGCAATTTCATTGTGAGTTTGAATCTCCAGGTGGTTTCTGAATTTGATGTATTTATTTTCATTAAAGCGACAAACAATAGAGTATTAAACCATTGTGCTAGATTTGGAGATGTATTTAACATTTTTTCCCCAGTTCAGTATTATTCAGATGTTTAATTCAGATGGCAGAAAATACTTGTAATACCATTGTAACAATACCCAGCAGAGATATTAAAGGAGCATTTAATTTCAAATCTGTGAAACACAGTGCTCTTGATACCCTAAGCATTTTGAAGCTCACAAGATTGTGTGATTTTATAGTGTAAATTAACCTGACTAATTTTATGTAGATATATAAAATTTGTATGTATCTAGTTAAAATCATTCATTTTAGTATTTTCTTTAACAAAGCATAGTTGAACTTTTAAGCTTTTATATAATAATTTTGTTATAATCTGATTTCCTTTCATTGAAAGTAGGTAAGTTATATTTAGAAAATAATGTAAAGATGCCTTTGCTTTTGGTCTAAATAGCTGCATTTTTACAAATATGTGCTCTACCATAGTATCCATGTAATTAATAAATAGCCATGTTGGATAATAGAGTATGATTAAAAATTGTTGTTGTTAGGTACCATGAAGTTGTATCTGATTTGTAGTGACCCTCACAGGGTTTTAGATGACCAGTTGTTTCAGGAGTGGGCTGCCACTTCCTTCTCACTTTTTTGTGGTGCTAGGGATCCAACCCTGGTACTCAGAGACCACAGAGCAGCACTCTACCAACTGACCTAAAACCCAGCCCCTATGATTAAAAATTTTTTTTTGTTTGTTGGGTGCTGTCGAGTCGGTATTCGACTTATAGCGACCCTCATAGGGTTTTCAATGGCTGTTTCAGGATTGTCTTGGGAGTGGATTGCCAGGCCCTTCTCCCATTTTTGTGGTGCTGGGAATTGAACTCAGGTCCTCAGAGACTGCAGTGCAGCGCTCTACCAACTGCGCTAAATCCCAGCCCCATGATTAAAGATTGTTGTTGTTGTTAAAAGCAAGATTTTCTGGGTGTGGTGGTGCCTGCCTTTTATCCCAGTGACTTGGGAGGCAGAGACAGGAGGATTACAAGTTCAAGACCAGTGGCAGTCTGCATAATTTGGTGAGACCCTCTCTCAAAAAGTAAAAAAAATGGGCTGAGGGTGCAGCTCAGTGGTACAGCACTTGGAAAGCATGCAAGCCTGAGGCCCTGAGTTCAACCTCCAGTAACACACACACATACACACACACACACACACACACACACACACACACACACACACACACGATTTAAGAGTTGTGAAATAAAGCAGAGACCAAATTATTATAAATATTTTTAAAACTACTATGTAGGACTTAATAATTAGTGACTTAGCTAAATAGTTTGGTTTTGTACTCTTTTTTAAAACATAAGAATAACGTTAGAGATCTTGGGAATTATTTGATTGGTTTAGATGGCATACAGAACAGTTTTAAAAGTGTTCTCAAGTGATTTCTAAAAGGAATATGTAGAATTTTAAAAGTGATTACTACATTCACTTCAGTGAAACTTAAACGTAGTAATTCTAAAATCAGTTCATTCATGGCAAAAATATGTGTTTTTTATTAAATATAAATTTGTAACCAAATTGAGAATTTATTACTATTTTTTATTTTATATATACACAGTTTACACATATTCCAAAATATTTAATATATACATACACACACATATACACACACACATGCACACATTTATAAAATATGGAAAACTTCACACGTTTGTATATTATCCTTATGCAGGGGCTGTGCTAATATTCTATCATTCCAGCTTAAGTAAATGTGTTGCTAAAGCAAGCACAACTATAAAATATTTTATTAGAATTTTCAGCAGTGGTGAAGTACAGGATATTTTAACAGGATTAAAATTTTAGTCATATGATGTTCCGGTAATCAGGTTGCTATGAGTAGTCAAGTAGTAGAATTGAGTAGAGTTAGTGTGTAGGTCATTTTTAAACTTGAGGTGAAACAATAGAAAACATTACATCAGGATTCTTTTTGATAATTACATTTTTCTGGGCATATCAAGTTTTTCCTTTTAAGTGGAAGAAATAAAATTTATTGGTTTTAACTTTACCTACATAGTTATGTGACCTTGAACATGTTTTTTGATCTTAGTAAGCCTTAGTTTATACTGGATATAATAACAAGAGTTACCATAAGTCTGGAAACAATGTAGAAAACACATACCTATAGCTATCCATTTAAATCAAGAGATGTAGATGATATTCCTAAGCACTGTTTCTAAAAAAAACCTCTGGAAATAACCATTATGGCCAGAATGAATGAATATATTGAAAATAAATGGATTATAGTTATGCACAGTTATATGGATAAATATCAAAAATATGATGTTGAATGTAAAAAGAAAATCACATCAGAATATAAACAATATGATCTTATTTTATAAAAATAAGAAATATGTAAATATTATGGTCTGGGTATGACTGGTACTCAAAAATTCGTGTGCTAGAGTTTAGTTCCCAATTTAATATTGAGAGGTGGTGGTTCTTTTAAGAGGTGTGACCTAATGACAGGTAATTAGGTCATAGGAGCAGAGCATTACCCTCAGAAGGATTGATGCCCATCTCTCAGAGAGTGGGTTAGGTATCAAGGGATTGGATTAGTTACCTTGAGAGAAAATTGTTATATAGTAAGGTCATCCCATGTGTTTGGCCTTTGTGTCAGTCAGTTTTTATCATTGCTGAGACAAAATATCTGATAAGCAACTTAAGAGAGGCAAGATTTATTTAGGCTCACAGTTTCAGAGGTTTCAGCCCATCGTGGAGAGGAGGGTGTGATAGAGCAGAACAGCTTACAACGTGGTAGCTAGGAAACAGAGAAGATGCCTGCACTAGTTGGCTTTCTCTTTTTTTCTCCCCTTTATTCCATCTGGGCAAGCCCTCAGACTGTAAGATGGTACCACCTACATTTAGGGTGGGTCTTCCCCTCTTTGGGCTGGGATTTAGTTCAGTTGGTAGAGCACTGTGCTGCAGTCTCTGAGGACCCGAGTTCAATTTCCAGCACCACAAAAATGGGAGAAGGGTCTGGCAATCCACTCCCAAGGCAATCCCGAAACAGTCAGCCATTGAAAACCCTATGAGGGTCGCTATGAGTCGGATACCGACTCGATGGCACCTAACAAAAACAACAACAAAGTTTCCCTCTTAGTTAATCCTTGCTGGAAGTGTCTTCACAGGTGCACCCAGAGGTGTGCTTTACTAATTTCCTGGGTGCTTCTCAGTTCAGTCAAACTGACAATCAGGATTAACCATCACAGCCTCTATTGTACAGGTTCTTGCCATACTTGCAAAATACTCATAAATGCTATAATCTTGAATATTGAAATCCTAAAAGATCAAAATCCTAGAATCTAGAGTCCCAACAGTAAAATTCTGGAAAAAAATTGTGCCATCGTGCCTGGCCTATTCTCATCATCAAGGTCAACTCTGCTTTGAGGAGACAACTCTTCTCTAGTCATTTCTTGAATGCCTTTGAACCTGGGGGAGTGGGCCTTATTTTCTGGCACTATATTTAATAGTGCTTCTCTGCTCTTCATAGAGTTTTCAATGGCTGATCCTTTCAGGAGTTGGTTGCCTGGTCCCTCTCCCTAGTCTTTCTTGGTTTGGAAGCTCAGCTGAAATGTGTCCACCATGGGTGGCCCTACTGGTATCTGAAACACCAGTGGCAGACCTTTTAACATCACAGCAACACGCAAGCCCCCACAGCACAACAAGCTAACAGACACATGGAGTTTGATTTTTCAGTTTTCAGGAAATTTGGGGAAATGTTGTACATTATTTCTTCAAATATTTTTTTCAGTCTGCCTTCCATCCTGCCACTGTTTTGGGTGTTCCAAGTATACGTATAGTAGACCAATTGAAGTTTGTCACAGTTCATTGATGCTCTGTTTATTTTATTTTATACATATATTTTTTGAGATTCTTCTTTCTTTCTAGGTTTTATATTGTAAAGTTTGTATTGCTTTGTCTTCAAGACCTTGAGTATTTTCTTCTGCAATGCCAAGCACTGTTAATTCTATAGAGTGTGGTTTTCATGTTACATATTGTACTTTTTATCTGTAAAAGTTTGACTTAGGGTTTTTTTGTCTTTCATGTCTGCTACATTTTTTCAACATATTGAATATAGTTACAGTAAGAGCTTTTAAGATTTATTAGGCAGCATTTGAGTAGTATTCATTATAGGGCTAACATGCCCTACTCCTGAGCTAAGACTTTTCTGTATAATCTACCCAATGACAATGGATCACAAAGTTTTCTGGCAAGCTGATGGAAACAGGCACTATTCCCAGCCCTTTTATTTATTTATTTATTTATTTATTCATTCATTCATTCATTCTAGGCAATACTTCGGGGGTTGAACCCAGGTCATCACACAAACTTCCCATTTTTTTATTGTTTATTTTGAATCAGGGTCTTATTAAGTTATGCAGGCTGCCTCTGCCCTTGAAGTCACGATCATTATGCCTCAGTCTATACGTTGCTGGGATTACAGGGAGGTGCCACTGTGCCCAGCTATCAATAAGCTTTCTGATTGTTCTTTCCTGAGCCTTGTGGATTTCTCATATACATGTGCTGCCTGTACTTAGCTGAATTCTCAAGGGGAATCATACAAAGTTCTCTGGAGTTCTCTCTACAGCTCTGTTCTCTAGAGGACTTTAATGACCTTTGTGTGCCCAGTCTTCCAGTTCTGTCTCCTCAGCTCATTGCTGGACTCCCACTGGTTTACCCTTCCATGTGCTGAATTTTCCCTCTTCTAACACAGCTTCATATGCCTACTACTCTGGTTTTTATTTCCTTCTTTTTGGTAAACAAGAGCACTCTTTCTTGTATGTTGAACTTTTTTTTTTTTATCTTTTTATTTTGAAGTAATTTCGAATTTACTAAAGAGTTTAAGAATAGCAAACAAAACTTCTAAGGCCCCTAAACCATATTTACCAATTGTTAACATCCTGTCACATTTGCTTTATCCCATGTTTCTACTATTACCATGCGTTATTTTTTCCCAAATCATTTGAGAGTAAGTTGTAGACAGCTATCCTGCCTTGTATACCCCTATATCCTTCAGTGCATATTTTCCAAGAACAAAGACATTCTTTTATACAACCACTAAATAGCTATAAAGTTAAGGAAATTTTTGACATTGATGGTACTATTGGCTTATATACTCTCACTCATATTCTGCTAGTTTTCTTAATAATGTCCCATAACATTTTCCCCCAACATAGATCATACATTGAATTTCGGTGTCATGTCTGTTTAATCTCCCATAACCTGAAATAGTTAACACTTAGGCTAGTTTTATAGAATGGCCTTTAATTTGGACCTATTTGATGTTCCTTGTTGATTAAATACAGTTTATGCATTTTTGGAAGGAACACTACATAAGTGCTTTGTGACCTTATTAGGATATTACATGAGTTTGTCTTATTATTTGTGATATTCATTTTATTTGATTAAGGTATTACTGCCTTCTTTCCTATACAATTGTCATTTTTTTCTTCTTTGCAAATAAGAAGTAATCAGTGGGAACAAACTTCAGGGCTCATTAATATCTGATTTCTCATCATACTTTTACCCACAGTTTTAGCACTCATTAATGATTTTTGCTGGAATCAGTTATTACTGTGATTATAAAATGATTTCACAGTATATCATTTCTTCTTTTTCTTTTTTCTTTTTTTGTAGTACTGGGGGTTGAACCCAGGGCTTTGCGTATGCTAGGTAAGTGCTCTACCACCTAGCTGCACCTCCAGCTGCTTTTTATTTTTTCTTTTGAGACAAAGTTTCTCACTGAGTTATGCAGGTTGCCTCTGGCGTCAAACCTGTGATCCTCCTCCCTCAGCCTCCTGAGTCACTAGGATCATAAGTGTGTGTGTGCCAAGGTGCCTCGCTAAAGTCTGTCATTTCTTTAGCATTTATTAGGTGACATTCTGCTGTAAGTTTGCTTTCCCTTCTTTGCTTTTCCCTTCCTTTTTCTCCTTCCTTCCTTCCTTCCTTCCTTGTTTCTTTCTCTCTCTCTCTCCCTCTCTCTCTCTCTTTTCTTCTCTTTCTCTTTCACGTCCTTTCATTATATGTCTATTTACCTATCTAAGTAGCATGGACTAATGAATTCTTATTCATTGGATTACATTAATACATTAAAGGTTTGTTTTTCTTTAAGTCACTGTTGATGATTTCTTTCCAATTTGGCATGACTTAAGAGGAAATGCTAAAAATCATAACAGAAGATCTTTTCTTAGTTCAGCACTCATGGTTTTTAGGAAGAGGCCACCTCAGATACTCGGTAATTGGAAGCTATACTGTAAGGATATGCATGATAATGAGAAAACACCTCAGAGAAACCCAGGAAAAGCCAAACTGAGTTTCTAATTCTGTCCTCCACTCTACTGAACAGGAACAAATAGAAAAACATGTGAGTCTCATGAAGAATAGAATTGATTGGCCATTCTTGGATTCCAAAAATTTATGAGTTCTGAGTTATCTGGATTATCTGGGTTATATAACACATCAGAAGTTCACAGACTTTATTTTAGTAATCTATCAGTAACCTAATTTAACTTTCTTTTTGTAGGGAAAATTGGGAGGAAATTGGCAAAAACTCCCAAACTGGGAAAATGGTGTTTGAATATCTGGTTTGTAAGTTAGAAATATAGGGAAAATGAAAGTAACTTGGCTGCACGTTTGTACAAAACCCTTCCTGGTTGGACAATTGGACTGAAAGCTGATTGGCTCAGGCCATTCCATGGGCGAGCTACATAAAGAGCTGCACTGCAGCAGCTCGACCCTTTTGGCACCACCTTTTAGTCCTTTTTGGCAACCTTTCTGCACCTTCTCGCCTGTTCCTGCCCATACCACCGATGAGGAAACACCTCTCCCGCTGCTCTCCCCCGAACTTTGGTGAGGAAAGAATGCTCTCCCGTCGCAATCCTCAACAAGGAAAAGAACCTGCTCTCCATCTGACCACCGATGAAGCAACAGCTGTCTCCTTGTGACCACTGAGACGACCAACACAGGTGTTTGCCCCTGGAAGGCAAAAGTGCCTGAGGCTTTTCCTTTCTCCTGTCTCCGCCGGGGTCCCGAGGGCCACAGGAGTCTGCGCCCCTTACCTGAGGGTCCCGAGTGAATTGTGTTTAGTATCTGTGTGCGCGGTGGCGCAGCCTGTCCGAACCTCCAGGCCGGACCGGGAGGCGTGTGCCCAACATAGAGTTGGCGCCCAAACGTGGGGCCCAACACTTTTAAATCTCTCTGCTTTTTTCTTGCTCTTAACTGCTTGAGTATCTTCATGGTTCCTTAAAAGGGGGTCTGGGAGGTCATCATTGCTGTTTTGGCCAGAGCTTCCCCTACCAGATTTTACATATTTTGTTTATCAGCCTCTAGACAAGAATACCAGAACACCTAATTGTGCTCATGAGAAATCTGTACATGAACCAGGAGGCAGTTGTTCAAATAGAACAGGGAAACACTGAGTGGTTTAAAGTTGAGAAAGGTGTGCGTCAGGGCTGTATACTTTCACCCTATCTCTTCAATTTATATGCTGAGCAAATAATCCGAGAAGCTGGACTTTATGAGGAAGAACGTGGCATCAAGATTGGAGGAAGACTCATTAACAACCTGCGTTATGCAGATGGCACCACTCTGCTTGCTGAAAATGAAGAGGATTTAAAACATTTCCTGATGAAGATCGAAGATCATAGCCTTCAATATGGGTTACGACTAAACATCAACAAAACAAAAATCCTTACGATAGGGTCAGCACGCAACTTCACAATAAATGGAGAAAAGATTGAGTTTGTCCAAGATTTTGCTTTGCTTGGCTCTATAATCAACACTCATGGAAGTAGCAGTCAAGAAATCAAAAGACGCATTGCTCTAGGAAAAGCTGTGGCAAAAGATCTCTTTAGAGTATTGAAAAGCAAAGATGTCACATTGAAGACGAAGGTGCATCTGACTCATGCCATGGTATTTTCAGTGGCATCGTATGGTTGTGAAAGCTGGACATTGAACAAGAGAGACAGAAAAAGAATTGATGCTTTTGAGTTGTGGTGCTGGAGATGTCTATTGAATATACCATGGACTGCCAAAAGAACCAACAAATCTGTCCTAGAAGAAGTACAACCAGAGTGCTCCTTGGAAGCAAAAATGGCCAGACTGTGTCTTACATATTTTGGACATGTAGTCAGAAGAGAACAATCCCTGGAGAAGGACATCATGTTTGGAAGAGTGGTGGGTCAACTCAAAAGAGGAAAACCCTCCACCAGATGGATTGACACAGTGTCTGCAACAATGGGCTTAAACATAAATAAGATCGTTTGCCTGGCACAGAATCGGCAAGTGTTTCCATCTGCTGTACATAGGGTCGCTATGAGTCGGAGACTTGACTCGACGGCACCTAACAACAACAACAACAATTCCCATCCTACTCAGGTGTATGTTTGGGAAGTGGTTACAAAGAATCATGATATTTAGAATGCATATTATTTTTCATGGAATATCCTCTGACTTTCCTTGTAGTAGGACTGGTTCCCCTAAAAGGCTGCTATGAATAAAGTTGGCAATATGTGTCTGCCTACTGTTCTTCACCATCAGAACAGTGCTCTACTGTGTCTGTAGGCAATAAGATAAATTATTTTCTGAGTTATTTTCAGAATATTAATACTGTGTATGGGGGGGAGTATTGTTGTCCAGTGTGAGATTGTTTTGTTTTGTTGTTTTTGGGGATGGAGTCTCACTATGTAGCCCAGGCTGTCCTGGAACTCACATTGATCCTCCTGCCTCAGCTTTTTGAGCATTGTCATTGTAGGTATATACAACCACACCTGACTAAATACTGTGATATTTAAGTTTGTTTTAAATAATATGATGTTGAAAATTGGTATAAAACTGAGATAAGGGTTTTAGTAATTTAATACCTTGTTTTGTTCACTAAAATTATTGTGCAGTCGTGACTGTTAATTAAGTCTGCCTTAATCATTGGGACTGATTAAAAGGTATAAATATATCTTAGTGTTTTCTTTTTACATTTCTGTTATTACAGCATTATTATTTAATATTTTCCTTAAAAGAGCTATTCATTACTTCTTTGAATATTTGTGTGGACTGTATACTATTCATAATTAACATTTTCTAGAAGCCGAAACTAGACTTCCCACAATGTACAGTTTGCCTTTGAAAATTTTCTCCATTGGGTATCATTTGTTTCTGTGTTCTTATTATTTAATATGAATGAAATATTAATAACTAATTGTTTATAATACAGTATTTAAGTTAATTCCATGTCTAATTTAAAAATTTAAATACATTAACATTTCACAATATAGTCTATGATTGGGATTAGGACTGTTTGTATTTGCTGTTCAAATACTCAGCATATTTGATATTTGGACAAAGTGCTATTTTTCATATAAAGTATATTTGCTTAAAACTTTAGAGGAGATAGACTAGGGAGTTTGGAAAATTTGTATTTAATATAAAATTGATTGTTTTCAGATATTAAAAGTACAGAACTGTTTTTAGGAATCTCTCAGTCTTATATGACTATTAGATTTTGAGGTTTATATCCTTTAATGATATATTACTTTTTGTGTCATACATAACCCATTTAATCTGAGTCATTTTTGAAATGAGTTAAAAGAAGGAAAAATTGAAATGTGATAACCTCAGTTCTTTTCTGGAGAACATGAAACTATCCTATTTCTTTAAGGAGACTTTCTGGAATGATAAAATTTATTTCATAAGAGGAAACACATCTTTATTTTAGAGCACAATACTTTCCTTGTATGTTGTCTAAATTGTTAAAGGTGTTGACATTTAAAAAGCTGTCTGGCTGCACCAACTATTTACAACAAGCCCAGGCCAGCCAGAACTACTTTGGGAAGGTGATATAGACTCACTGAAGTTAAGACTACTATAAGGCAAGATTACTCTAGAGACATAAAGTCTGGGTTTTGGCTTCAGGAAATATCACTTTGGAAATTACTCTCTAGGTAGGATTAAATATAAAAATTTAAAATATGCATCTAAAATGAGTTAAGTTACCATATTTACTAGAACTCATTGCCAAGGGCTTTTTTTTAAATCATCATTTTGATTATTATTTGAAAATACTTTAAGACTATTTGACACAGAATTTTGAAACTGGTTTGTAGTGAAGACCTAAAGAACATAATCTTTTCTGGCTGTGAAAATCTGATGGTATTATGAGTTGATTATAAGAAAGCTGTTAAATACTAGATATTTAACCTATGAGGGATATTATGATATAAAAGAATTATGTATTTGGTTTCTGCCCCTGGTTCCTGGTACATAGCTCCTAAAACTCTTGGACTCTTCACCGTTTGCATCTTTTTTGCATACTAATGAGATGTTGGGGGAAGGGCTCCCCAGTAGATTCAAGATGGGGCTCTTGTTTGTAGGGAAACCAATGATCATGTTGTTGTTGTTGTTGTTAG
This sequence comes from Pedetes capensis, assembly GCA_007922755.1. Lineage (NCBI taxonomy): Eukaryota > Metazoa > Chordata > Mammalia > Rodentia > Pedetidae > Pedetes > Pedetes capensis. Next base: position 11,546 of record VMDO01003875.1, read on the forward strand.
GTACCCTCAAGTTGGATCTGAGTCATAACTATCCTAAGTACAGGAGAAGTAACACTATCCAACTATGCACATGATCTTTTTATGTTTGAGCCATTCTTGCACCTACTATGTTTCTTCTCATTTTGAGTCATACCACATCAACAAAAGGAGGTTCCAAGGCCTCTATTCCATTCCCATCTTTAAGGTCAACTCTTCTTTGAGGAGGTAGCTCCCTCCCAGTTGTTTCTTGAATGTCTTCCAGCCTGTGGGGCTCATTTTCTGACACTGTATTTCATAGTGCTTCTCTGCTATTCGTAGGGTTTCCAATGGCTAATTGGTTCAGGAATAGGTTGCCAGGTCCTTCTCCCTAGTCTGTCTTAGTCTGGATGCTCAGCTGAAATCTGACCACCATGGATGGCCCTGCTGGTATACGAAATACTAGTGGCATAGCTTTCAGCATCATAGCAACATGCAAACCCCCATAGCACAACAAGCTGACAGACACATAGGAAAGCTGATTATAAGACAGTTGGAACTTTCAAGTGTGTCTTCTTCATGTTGCATGTCACTCTCCCCTGCTCATTCTCCCATCATTCCTCTAGGGTTGGGGAGAGAGGGGCAAAGGGTTGATTGATCACTCATGGCCAGATGTAACCAATTATGCCTACATAATGAACCCTCTCTAAAAACCAAAAGAACACAGAGTACTTCTGGATAGTTGAACACATGGAAGTTCTTTGAAGGTGGCACACTCAGAAAGAGCATGGAACCTCTTTGCCCCTTCACACCTTGCCCTATGCATATCTTCCACCTGACTCTTCAGCTGTATCTTTTGTAATACCCTTCCTAATAAATGAGTAAAACGTAAGTAAACTGTTTCCCTGAGCTTTCAGAGCTGCTCCAGCAAATTATTCAAACTCAAGGAGGAGGAGGTTGTGGCAACTTCGGTTGACAGCCTGTTGTCAGAAGCATATGTCACAACCTGAGTTTTGTGATTGGCATCAGAAATGGAAGGGGGTAGACTTGTGGGACCAAGCCTCTAACCTGTGGGATCCAGTACTATCCAAAGGTAGATAGGGTCAGATTTGAATTAAATTACAGAACATCCAGTTGGTATCTGCTGGAGAATTGCTCCATAGATACTCTCAAATATCTGGTATCAAGTGTTGTATTGAGAGGTGGTATGAGACTATGAAAATTCTCACACAGAATATGAATATGAAATTCTCACACAGAGAATATTGTCTGAGAATATGAAAAATCTCAAACCAAATATTGGTTTGTCCTATCTGTATACTATATTTGATATATTTATTTATTTATTGAAAAGATAACTATGTGCCCATTAAAATAAACTCCTGAAGTCAAATTATGAAGTATGTACGTTGTTGTAATATACAATCAGGTGAAGAGTTAAAATGCAATATTCAGTCCAAGATTCATTGTTATTTTCTAGATTCTTAAGTGATAGAAATGATCACTGACTTAAATATTAAGACAACTGTCATATTCTATGCTGTATGTATGTGTATGTATACTGAAGGGGATATGTTATAGGTATGGTAGCATATAGTTGGTACAACTATATGTTGTATAATATTCAATATAAGGTGTTCATAGTGGTATACAGTGTAAATATTGTACACTATGTACTATAGATACTGTGTATATTATGGGAGGGGGTAAAGAGACAGACAGGAAAAAAAGAGACGGACTATAATAGACAACAGTAAATTTCTAAGCCATTTCCTTCATGTGATATAGAGGAATAATCATTGTCTGTTTAGTTACAGTAGTAATCTTCTAGGCTACCAATGTTGGCCACATTTTTCTTTTTTTTTTTTACTTTATTCTGTAAATTTTGGTGAGGTACAGAATAATACAGTACTGTCTTTTTCCATTATGTAACTATTGTATCACTTTTGGTTACACTTTCCCATGTACTCCTGAAGTTGCATCATTCACATTGAGATTATCTTCTCCCCCTTTATCCCTCTACATTGACTCTCCTCCCCATTCCACCTTCCTCAGTCTTTGCCTCCCTTTGCTGGTTCCCTCCCTCCTTTTTTCTACTCTTTATATTGTCCTTCTTCACTAAGTTTAACTGTGCATTTTTATATATAAATTGTTATATAGGATTTTTTCTTCCCTTAAGTAAGGTTCAGCTCCTCACTTATGAGTGAGAACATACGGTATTTCTCTTTTTGAGCTTGTGTTCATTTGCTTAAGATGATGTTCTTCAGTTCCATCCATTTTGCTGCAAATGATATTATTTCATTTTTTTATTCCTGGGTAGTATTCCATTGTGTATATGTACCATAATTTTTGTATCCATTCTTCTGTAGATGGGCATCTTCACTGGTTCTATGTCCTTGCTGTTGTGAAGAGCGTTGCATTGAATATGGAGATGCAGGTGTCTCAGTGGTATGATGACTTGTCTCCCTTTGGGTATATTCCCAGTAGTGGTATAGCTGGGTCATATTACAGTTCTATTTTTAGTTTTTTGAGGCATCTCCATATTGATTTCCAAACTGGTTGAACCAATTTACAGTCCCACCAACAGTGTAAGAGAGTTCCTTTTTCTCCACATGCTCACCAGCATTTGTTATTATTTGTTTACTTGATCTTTGGGTCACATTTTTCAAAGTTGTATTATATAATTACTGGTGGAAGTTATGTATATTTGTCTTTTTGTTTTAATCTTTTAAGTGAAGAGGATTTGAAACATTTACTGATGAACATCAAATAATACCGCATTCAGTATGGATTGCACCTCAATATCAAGAAAACAAAAATCCTTAAAACTGGGTTAATAAGCAACTTCATGATAAATGGAGGAAAGATTGAAGTTGTCCAAGATTTTGCTTTACTTGGTCCTACAATCAAGAAATCAAAAGATGCATTGCATTGGGAAAAGCTGTTGCAAAAGACCTCTTTAAAGTGTTGAAAAGTAAAGATGTCACATTGAAGACAAATGTGTACTGTACTTATGCTTTTATATGCTATGAAAGCTGGAGGATGAATAAGGGAGATGGGAAGAAATGATGCTTTTGAATTATGGTGGTGGAGATGAATATTCCATGTATTATGGACCGCTGAAAGAGTCAACAGATTTGTCTTAGAAGAAGTATAACCAGAGTGCTCCTTAGAACCTAGGATAGCTAGACTGTGTCTGACATATTTTGGACATGTTGTCAGAAGTTTCCAACCCCTGGGAAGGACATCATATTTGGGACAGTGGCAGGTCAAGAGAAAAAAAGAAAACCCTCAACTGAGTGGATTGACAACAGTGGCTGCAACTATGGGCCTGACACAGAACCAGGGAGTGTTTCATTCTGTTGTAAATAACATCACTATGTCCAACTATGAGTTGGACCTGACTTCATGGCACCTGATAACAACATAATTATGATTCTCATACAAATAGAAAATGAATGTGTATTAGAAATTTAATTCATTAACTAATGATATTATTGCCAGTTGAAGTACTAAACATTTATAGTCAAGGACTGCTGAAATGAATGGAAAACTGATGAATAGCCACTGGGTGATAATCAGCTGCATTCCATAGGACACAGTTTGCATTTGAATGGACAAGAATAATTTGTATTATTGTCAATTTCCCACAAGTTAACTTTTCTCCTTAGTGTTGTAAGGTAGCCTCCAAATGGACAAGCTAGCCAAGATACTCATTACATTTTCAGTCTTTCACAATTTTTTCTATTGTTTAATAATGACCCCTTAGATACTTTTATTAGCTTGATTTTAGTAGTTGTAGGAGAGATCATTTCATGTCTGTCCAAGTATTTTAATTTAGCCATAAAACAGTGTTCTGGATACAAATATAGAAAGTGATTGGTAAAAACTGTGTCTGGGTTCAAAAAGTAGAAGAAAATAATGTTTTTGTAAATTAAATCTTACTTTAGTTACAATGAGGGAGCCAGTTATTTGAAAGAATCCAGCAGTGAATACTTAAGAAAAGTAAGAATCCTCTTTTGACTGAAGTAATTCTTTCCTGCTTCATTTGCTTTGTAAATGAGAAATTTGTATATCAGATTTAAAAATGAATATGACTTTAAACTCCAAATAATTAGAATCCTTGAACCAGGAAAGAAGAAATCATGATGTGTTATTTTTTATGAAATGCTTATGTGATTTTGCTCCATTTGCCCTCTTTCTGATAATTTATACTTTCCATTTTACAATTAATAATAACATAGTAGAAATAATTTGTAGCTGCATATCCTTCTTGGGGAGGGGTTGCAAAAACCATGCATGGAGTGGGCTCCATCTGTCTATTCCTGGCAGACCTTGAGCTAATCAGATAGTCTTGCCCAAGACACTGACTCTTAAGAAAAGAATTTGTTTGTTATTTCTCAGGTCAGCTGGGACCACAGAGCTGAGAGTCCAGCAGTAGGTGGGTGGAAAATGAGGATGAATCTTCAGTGGGGTCCAAGGATTATGGGACTTGAGTTTGACTCTCATCATGTCTTAAATTTGCCTTTCACCATGGCTTGGCTCCTTTGATTTCTTCTGGAACCTGATTCTCTAGGCTTCCATTGAATCTATAGCTTACCTGATTTCCTTATAATCAAGTTTCTTTTCTACTAAAGTGAACTGGAGTTAGTTTCTGTTGTTTATTAAGCAAACAAACAAAAGACAAAACAATACTGTGGTAGAAGAAACAAACAAGTACATGATTATGTTTCATTTACATAGGTGAAGCAAAGTATATATGTTATATGGGGGAAAAATAGAAACAATGCTGAAATTAATTTAGGCTGCTGAATATAACTTAATAGGCCACATGGATTAATTAATGAGATCATAGCAATGAGTATGAACATATAACTTTGAAATATTTAATCATATTTCACTTTATGGTCAAATGTCCAAGAATAATCTTTGAATACTGGAAACTTTTCTGGTGTCTTAAAATGAGCCACTTTTAGTAATGATGGAATAGCTTGTATCGAACTAATCCTTCTGCACAAAGTCATTATAAATTATGGACATAATTCAAACTTCATAACTCTTTGAAGGCCTTGGAGAGTGACCATAAATAGGCAGAAATTGAAGGGCTGTCAACATTTGGAAAGAGGGAATAACAAAAAGGAAAATGAGATTTTGCTGTTAGCAGACCTGCACTACAAGAAATGGTAAAGGGTGTTCTTCAAGCTAAAAGGAAATACTAGGTGGAAAGTTGGATTTCCCATAGGAATGAAGAGCATCAGAAATGGTAAATATTTGGGTAAATATTTATTTCTCCCTATTTGTTTAAAAAATGACTGCTAAAGGTGAAAATGATCACATCATATTTTGAGGCTTGTAATATATATGAATATACTCTGATTTATAACATAAAGTTTAGGAAGGTGGACTGCAAGGTCCTACATTTTACATGAAGTGGGATAATATTAACTCTCAGTAGTCTGTGATGGCACCTAATGACAATAAGAAGTCTGTGAAATGATAAGGATGTATGTTGTTATACCTGTAGCAACCACTAAAATGAGTGCCAAAGGATATTGCTAAAATGGGTGGGCAGCAGTTTTTAATATGCTGCCATAAAACAAAATTCAAAGGATTATAAATTTATTTAAATGATCAGATATTCAAACATAATTTTTCTTTTCTTTCTGTGGTACTGGGGATTGAACCCAGGGCCTTACGCTTGCATGCTTTGCGAGTGCTGTACCACTGAGCTTCACCCTGAGCCTGTTTTTTTTTTTTTTACTTTTTTGAGACAAAGTCTCACTAAATTACACAGACTACCTCTGGTCTCGAACTTGTGATCCTCCTGCCTCTGCCTCCTCAGTTGTTGGGATTACAGGCATGAGCCACTGCACCCAGTGGCCAAGCATAATTTTTAAGTGGTAAAGTAGACATTGCTAGCATTTTGTAAAAATAGTGAAATAACGCAATAAGTTTCTGGTAAATAATTGTAATAGCAACAACTTGATGAGTTCTTATTGTGTGTCAAACATCGTGTTAAGTTCTTTACATGCATTAATCTATTTATTCATTACAACAACCTTATAGGGTAGTTGCTCTTAATAGTTTCATTTTATATATAAAGAGAGTGAGGCATGCTGATGCTACATAATGTACCCAAGGTTTAAGTTTCAGTGAGAGAGCTGGAGTTTGAACCTAGGGTAATTGTCTTCTGAGCTTGTGTTCCTCCCAGCTACTATATTATTCTACCTTAGAAAATGACAACAGAAGTAAGCTGAGCTCTTCCTTTGCTTTCACAGTTCTTCTTTCAGTATATCTGACTGGGAAACAAAAGCTTACATCCTATATTAGGGAAGTCAAGGGAAAGTTTGGTGAGGTGAAAGTTAAATGTTGTTGTTGTTGTTAGGTGCCGTGGAGTTGGTATCCGACTCATAGCTACCCTCATAGGGTTTTCAATGGCTGAGTGCTTTGGGATTGTCTTGGGAGTGGATTGCCAGGCCGTTCTCCCATTTTTTCGGTGCTGGGAATTGAACTCGGGGCCTCAGAGACTGCAGCACAGCACTCTACCCACTGAGCTAAATCCCAGCCTGAAAGTTAAATAGAGAAGACAAAAATCATTCTACTGTTTTTTGAGGAAGGACAGGACATAAACCCTAGGCTCATAAAAGCCTCTGCATTTTTTTGTCTGCTGTTTCTGTTTGAAAATACCTGATGTAGATATGTTTCCTACATCTTTCATGTCCATTTAATCCTGGGAAAGTTACTTAACCTTTCTACCTTCAAATCTTTACCTGAAAACTGCTTCATATGATAGGTACACAAAGTACCTGAAAGTTAGCAAACATTTAATATATGTTAGCTGTTGTATTAGTTACTTTTCTGGTTGCTTTGACAAAATACCTGACAGAAACAACTTAAGGGCAGGAGGCTTTATTTGCTCACAGTTACAGAGGTTTCAGTCCATCATGGGTGGGAGGGTGTGGTGGAGCAGAGATATTTAACTCATGACAGCTAGGAAGAAGAGTGGTACAGTAATAGGAAGGGCCAGGGAAAGATATAGCCCCCAAAGACAGGCTTCAGTGACCACCTTCCTCCAACCAGGCCCCACCTTCCATGGGTTCACCACCTCCCAATAATCTACTCAGATTTTCAATTGATTAATGGATAAATAATTCATTAGATTAGAGCTCTCATGATCTATCTCTGGAAGTGCCCTCACAGACATCCCTAGAAGTGTGCTTTACTAATCTCTCAGAGTTTTCTCAATCTAAACAAGTTGACAATCAAAACTAATGATCTTAGTTATCATTATTCTTGTTCTACCCATAATAAAAATGGAAAAAGTTGTCATTATCTTTAAGAGGCTCATTTATACATTTAAATTCAGCACTCCTCAACCCTACTATTTTCAAGACTGATGGGACATTGGGCTCCTCCCCTGTCTAAGCCCCAAGGTCCTGAGATAATGGAGACTATCCAGTGACCAAATATGGAAAAGCAAACTAGCCTCCCAAAGGTTGAGCTTCCTGAGGTTCCAAACTCCCAACCTCACTCTCTCCTTCCTCCTCCCTCCCTTTCTTCCAAGGGAAAAAAAAAATCTTTTCCCATCTCAGCCCCAAAGAACCTGCCTCCAATATAAAAGCCATACACCCTACTTAGTCCATGCAGCTGCAGCTCTCTCCCCTTAGCCACCATCCGGCCTGAACAACTTTTCTGCCTCTTCTCTGAGATGTCTGTCTGTCTGTCTGTCTGTCTGTCTGTCTGTCTCTCTCTCTCTCTGACCCCTTTCTTTTTTATTCCTCCTTCCCTTTCCCTCTCTCCTCTCTTTCCTTAAATAAACTTGATCTTCAGCTATTCAGAGGGCCTGCCCTCATGTCTGTGCATCCTCGCCCAGTGAGATTTCTCTATCACTTTGGTGCCAAAACCTGGGAGTCAGTGAGGTTCCTCCTGCCATGTGAACCGTGATTCTCAGCCCCCTCCCAGAGTTCCCTATCATTTTGGTGCTAAAACCTGGATGTCAGTGGGGCTTTGCCTTAGTGCATGAGGTCCTACCTCTCTCCCTTCCAGACATGAGAACCAGCATAGACCTGATGGACCCAGCTTGCAATCCTTAATTTACCTAGGAAAAATCATTCTAGTTGGGGAGTAATTGGCTTGTCTTGGTTGGCTTCTTTGCTCTCACCTGTTCTTCATTCCCCTTTGGTTTTGGTTGGCTATTTCCTTTCCCTTCTGGTACCATCAATGTGGTACCAGTACTGTTGATGCAGTACTATATTCCAAAATCTTGGTCCCAAGCTTGACTAAAACCTCTGGGCTCCCAGGGGGCCTAAGGTACCCAGGAATTAAAGATGCTTCTTTCCTGGTTTACCTCTTGTTTCAGCAATGTTTGGGCCCTTGGGGGTGCCTGACACCTGGACTAGACTAACACTTCTGTCTGCACATGGAAGCAATGAAGTCATTCCTAAAACCAAAAAAATTTCACTCTTAGGGTGTCTTCAGGCTAATTTATAAAGCTCCTAGGTCTCAAGTCTGAAATTAAGCCTAAGAAATTTATTCATTGGAAGAAGGTTCTGGCAAACCCATTCCCAAAATAGAATCAGCCATTGAAAACACTATGAATAGCAGACAAGCATGACAATAGTGTTTTGTCTGTTGTACATAAGGTTGCTATGAGTTGGACACTGACTCTAGGGTACCTAACAACAACAACAACAACAACAAGGTCTCAAGTCTAAAATTAAGCCTAAGAAACTTATTCAATTCCGTAATTCCATTTGGACCCAATATCAACTGGACAATAACTCAATTTGGCCAGAAAATGGAACCTCTGATTTTAATATATTACCGATTTGCATAATTTTTGTTAGGTCCGAGTGGAGAGAGATCACACTATCACATTAGGGTGCATGTAAAGCATAAGGATTTTATTATAAGCACCTCAGTGAAGGTGGGCTTGTCCTACTAAGAGGAGCAGCAGTCGACTACTGAGGCAGAGATCTTCTTATAGGGTCCTTTGGGTCTGGGGAGGGGGAGTGGTATAGGAGGAAGAAGTAGCTTCTGCAAAAAGGGAACTGGCTGATGCAGTCCTGCTGACCTCTTGCCTCAGACTTCTTGGCACCTGGCTATTTTTCACCTCAGGCACTATTGCTGGAGATGTTTCTCTTTCTGAGGTGGGTGGGTCATCTAGTTTTCTTAAGAATTATTTATGTGTAGGCAACAGGCTATAGGGGTTGGGACTTTACAGTTTTATTCATGACAGTGGGAAATGGGGCAAGGTCCCTTATGTCCAAGTCCTTTTATCTTTCCAGGCCCACACCTCCTTCATAATTCCTGCTCTCCCTACCTTGTCATAGTTTGTACCTCTTGGGACTTTACTGAACCTAATCTGCCTCCCTATAAACCTTCCCATAACAACTCAACATTCTCTTTGGTTTTTAGGATTACAGTTTCGCACTTGTGGAACACTCTGGGGGTCAGCTTCCACAGGACTCTTCCCCACCAGTACCCTCTGCCGTCTCCCTGCTCTTTTCTTTTCCCTGTGCAGCTGCCCCACCTCTGATTTACAAAACTCTACTCAAACTGTTCCTAGTATCTTATCTCTAAAATCAACTAACCCAACAGTTTCCCCCCTTCCTCCTGCCCTTCTACTGTCATCACCACCATTGTCTCCAACCAAACTTTCCCAAGGACCTTGGTACCATCTCCAGATTCTAAAACCTCCACCCATTCTGCTCTTCCTTCTCCCGCCCCCTCTCCCCTCTTTCAAAATGCACTGGGAGTAACGTTTCAAAGATGCTGTTACTACTTCCTGAAGTATCGGGGTAGAGGACCAATCAGAGTTCATATTCCTTTCTCCATATCAGATCCATCAGAAACCTCTGCAAAGCTAGGATCCTTTTCAACCCCATCCTCTAACTACATAAAAGAATTCAAAATACTTACCCAATCTTGTGACCTCACTTACTGGGATATTTTTGTAATTCTGAATACCACCTTGTCTACAGCCATACCACCCTGACATCAGATCTTCCTAGATCTCAGAAGCTAAACAGGGTCAGGCCTTGTTAGTACTTGGATGGGAGACCACCTGGGGATACCAGCTGCTGTAAGCTTGGGAGAAGGAACTGGCATCCCACTCCTAAAACAAGCAGACATTGAATACCCTGTGAATAACAGAGAAGCACTGACAATAGTGCTGGGCATGGCACAGTGTTGAATAGTGTTTCATTCTCTTGTATGTAGAGTCACTCTGAGTTGGACACAACTCAGTGACACCTAAGAACAACCACCACCCTGCTACTGGAAGAGGGAGAGCCTGGCAGGCATATGCAAATGAGTTACACTTCACAAATGCCCAAAGCCCTACAGGGCAACTTGCTGTCCCAGAGTCTGACCCTCACTGGGAAAATCAACCCAGTCATCCTGATTGGGGAATGCAGGAATTATATGATTATATGCATTATAGCCAGCCTAGGAAGGGCCTCCATTAAGACAGTTAATTATGACAAGCTAAAGGAAGTTTATCAGGAACCAACAGAAAATCCAGCCTGGTTTGTGGCCAGATTAACCAAGGTACTTCAGGCCTATACCCACTTAAATCCTAAATCTCCTGAAGGCTGCTTCTTTCAAAACTCATCTTCTATATCACAGGCAGCCCCTAACATCAGGGCCAAGTTAAAAAAATTTGAAGATAGTCCTCAAACCCCTACGCGGGAACTAGTGTCATCAACCTTTAAAGTTTTCAAAAACAGAATGGAACAGCCTAGACTGGATATGCAAGCGAGAGAGAAGGCAAAGTATCAATTGTCCTCTGCTTTACTGGCTAATCAGACACAAGAAAAGGGCACTACCCTAACCTGCTCTCTACTCAGGCTGTGCTTCCATGTTTCCGATGTGAGGCTACAGGCCATTGGGCAAAGGAATGTCCTAACCCCCTAATTGGCAATGTCCCCAATGCAGGAAGATGGGCCTTTAGAAATGGGGTTGCTTATAAACTTCTCAAAATATGTCTGTATCCAGCCAGAACTGCCCAATACATGAACTCCCAGGATTGGCTGTGGAGGATTGATACGCCCCCCAGGCCCCTTTGGGCCCCCATCCCCATCATATTATAGGAGCCTTGGGTAAATCTCATCGTGATGGTAAGTCTATTTCTTTCTTTCTTACGCCATATGGGGGCCACATACACCTCTCTTACCAGCATTCCAGGTAAAAATATACCTTCTCAAATGCAAATTATGGGAGTTGAGTGAAAGACTTTTTCTCCTTTAAAAACCCCTCCACTCACTTGCCAATTCCAAAGTCTGATTTTCATACATTTGTTCCTGATCATCCCACAATACCTAGCTCCCTTACTGGGGAGAGACCTCCTGCTAACTTTTGGGGCAACTTCAGTATATTTAAAGGACCATTTTTCCCAGTTGCCTGCTTTCCTCTTCTGTCTCAGAAACAACCTACTCCCTATCCCTTCTCCACACTCTCCTCTGACCCCCTCTGACCAGTCCATCCAAATTCAAATAAACCTCATAATCTGGCAAACTGAGGCTCCCTCAATTGCCTCCCACCACACCCCCATCTGAATACGACTAAAGGACTACCCAGTTTCCTGTTGTGCCCCAATACCCCCTGAAAACTATCCACCTCCAAGTAATAAAGCCCATCATTACTAAACTCCAAAATGGGCTACTCCATCCTGCCTGCTCCCCTATACAATATCCCTATCCCACCTTTATAAAAGTCTGCAGGGGCATAAAGATAAGTCCAAGACCTGTGAGCAATTAATGCAGCAGTCCAGCTACTACATCTGGTGGTCCCAAAACCCCATACTTACTATCACAAATACTTCCTTTTTAACTTCACATTTTTTAGTCCTGAACCTCAAGGATGCCTTTTTTTTTATACTCTATCCCTTTACCCAAACTCATGAAATCTCTTTGCCCTTATGTGGACAGACCCAGACGCTCACCCATCTGCCCAGCTGACCTACTCTGTCCTACTCCAAGGTTTTGGGACTCCCCACACCTTTTGGTCAGGCCCTAGCTTCAGACTTAATCTCATTCTATCTTTCCTCTCAATCCTTAATCCTACAATATGTAGATGGCCCAAACTTGCTGGGCAAACACAATTTGCCTACTCAATTTCCTGGAAGACAAAGGCAATAATTTCTAAATTGAAGACACAATTAGTTCAGTGTCCAATTATCTATTTAGAAATTACTCTTATACCCAACTCCTGAGCAGTCACATCACATCTAAAGTCTTTAATAAAGCCACCAACCACCAACTTCTACAAAGGGTTAAATCTTTTCCTTTCTGGAATTGGCTGGTTTCTTTAGAATTTGTGTTCCAAATTTTGCCCTCCTGGCTTAACCACTATAGCAAGTTGCAAAAGGAAATTTTAATGAACCTATAAATCCCATCAGGCCTATGAACAACCCCTTCAAAGCCCTCTAACAAGCTCTTATACAGGCTCTTGCCCTGGAACTCCCAGACCCAAATAAACCCTTCATCCTTTACACCACTGAGAAAAACATTCAGGCGCTCAGACTCCTGGGATAGAAACAGGCCCCTTCTTTTATTCTATAGCCCACCTCTCTAAACAATTAGAACCCCCCGTTGCTGGTGGGCTCCCTGCTTAAAGGCAATTATGGCTGCAGCCTCCCTAACAAAGGCAGCGTTCACTTACTCTAGACAGTGGAGTTATAGTATATTCCTCTCTTAACCTCTAGGAACTTGTCTCCAATAAGACAGTCCTTCCTTCTTCCCTCATGACTTCAGGAGTACCATGTCTTATTCATAGCAAACCCCAAAGTTCACCTGGGACCCATCCACCCTGCCTAAACCCTGATTCCCTCCTTCCTTCCCCTGACCAAGAACCTTCCCATGATTGTGAGGAAATAATTCTCCACGACCAAGCCTTCTCCAACATACACGACACTGTCTCCCATATCCTGCTAGATTCTGGTTCATCGATGGAAGTGCATTTTCCTACAATGGCCACAGAAGTGCAGCCTATGCTATCATTTCTCACCTACCTTGTCTAATTATAGAATCAAATTCCCTGCCATCCCCAAGGTCTCCTCTTCTCAGAAGGCAAAACCCATTGTTCTGATCAGGGTATTACAGGACCCAACTGATATCTACGTAGGGGCTGGGATTTAGGTCAGTTGGTAGAGTGCTGCTCCACACACTCTGAGGTCCCGGGTTTGATTTTGTGGTGATTGAGCACCACAAAAATGGGAGAAGAATGTGGCAATCCACTCTCAAGGCAATCCCAAAACAATCAGCCCTTGAAAACCCTATGAGGGTCGCTATGAGTCGGACAGGACTCGATGGCATCTAACAACAACAACAATTAATATGTGCATAGATTCCAGATATGTTTATGGTATTATACATCACCATGCAGCCATCTGGGCTGAACAAGGGTTCCTCACATCTAAAGGGGCCCCACTCACCAACAGACCTCAAGTACATAAACTTTCTAAAATTATTATTAGTATTTTATTTATACATATTAGTGGGGTACAGAGTAATAAGTCAGTTGATATATCCATTATGGAACTATCAAATCAGTATTGCTTATACTTCCATCTCCTTAAACATTTTACAGAACAACAAAAGCCAAAAAAAGAAAAAGAAAAAAGTAAAGTTTCAATTAGCATGTAATAATCATTGTGTGCAACCATGGATTATACCCTGATTTTTTTCCTCCTTCCTTTTTTTTTTTTTTTTTGTATTTTCATAGCATTGTATCCATATTTGGCATTTTTCTTCCCTTTTTACCCTTCTACATTGTTCCCACCCTCCTGCCTTCATCTACTTCCTCCCACTAGTCCCCTCCCCTCTCATATTGGGTCCACTTATATTTTCCATTCTTAGATAAGTATGATTGTACATTTATATATATTATACATAATGTATATATTTTCCCTTTAAGGTAGATTTAGCTCCCACATATGAGCAAGAACATGCAGTATTTCTCATTTTTAGTCTGAGTTATTTCACTTAAAATGATACTCTCCAGGTCCATCCATTTTGCTGCAAATGACATATTTCATTCTTCTTTACTGGTGCACAATATTCCACTGGATATATATATTACAATTTTTAAATCTAGTCTTCTCTTGATGGACATATGGGTTGATTCCATACCCTTGCAATTGTGAAGAGTGCTGCATTAAATATGGTAGTGCAGATGTCCACGTGGTATGATGATTTATCTTCCTTTGGGTATATTCCTAGAAGTGGTTTAGCTGGGTCCTATAGTAGTTCTATTTTTAGTTTTCTAAGGTACCTCCATTGGGAGAAGGGCCTGGCAATCCACTCCCAAGGCAATCCCGAAACAGTTAGCTATTGAAAACCCTATGAGGGTCACTATGAGTCGGATACCGACTCCTTGGCACCTAACAACAACAACAAGGTACCTCTATAGCCTACAGCTGTACCACTGTGGTGGCGATTCCATCAGATCAGAAGCTAAGCAGGGTCAGGCATGGTTAGTACTTGGATGGGAGACCATCTGGGAACACCAGGTGCTGTAGGTTTGGGAGAAGGAACTGGTAGCCCACTCCAAAAAACCAATCAGCCATTGAAAACCCAATGAATAGCAGAGAAGCACTGACAATACTGTTTTGCCTGTTGTACATAGGGTCACTATGAGTCAGACACCGACCCCATGGCACCTAATACCACCACCATCACCAACCATACTGATTTCCATAGTGGCTGAACTAATTTACAGTCCCACCAGCAGGATGAAAGAGTTCCTTTTTCTCCTCATCCTTGCCAGCATTTGTTGTTGTTTGTTTTGTTAATCTCGGCCATTCTTAATGGAGTGAGAGAGAATCTCAATGTAGTTTTGATTTGCATTTCCCTAAAGCCTAGGGATATTGAGCATTTTTTTCATGTGTTTATTAGCCATTTGTTAAATACATACACTCTTAAAAAACTGCCTGCCAACCCTGTAAAATCTCAGTCCTTTGCAAAGGTCACCAAGCCTCCACTGATCTAATTTCTATAGGAAACAACTTGGCTGACACACCAGCCAAGTGCACTGCCAACCAGACGCCCCCCCCCCCCCATTTCTCTCCAGGCCTCCCTTTTTCCTTCCATACAGCATGTATACACACCCCAAGAAAAACACACATACTGCTCCTCGGAGCTATCAGAACTCTGAGCAATGGCTCATAATAAACAACAAAATCCTCTTCCTCACCCAACAGATACACCAAACCCTAACCCAATTGCACAGCCTGTTCCATGTAGGTCCCAGACCATTAGAGCTCTTCTTCTGCCCTATCCTGTTCCTCCCAAACCTCCTTTTCATACTCAAGGACATTACAAGACAATGCCACATATGCCTAATACATCATCCCCAAAGAGGAGCACATACTCTCCCCTCCTCACACCCAGCCAGAGGACACCTACCTGGAGAAAAGTGGCAATTAGACTTTACTTTCATGCCTCCCATCAAGACCAGATATCTCCTTATTATCGTAGACACCTTCTTAGGCTGGATTGAAGCCTATCCCACCACATCCAAAAAGGCCTCGGAGGTCACTAAAGTACACTTACAGGACACCATCCCCCACTTTAGCATGCCCCAAACTCTCCAATCAGATAATGGCCGCACCTTTATTTCACAGATAATAACCCAGTGGGTAACAGAGGCCATTAATATCCCTTGGAAATTATATACCCCATATCACCCTCAAGTCAGGCAAGATAGAGAAGACTTATCACTTATTTAAAGTCCACCTATCAAAGCTATCATATGATACCATATGCCCTGGAACCAGCTGTTACCCCTATCCTTAATTCACTTGCAGGCAATTCCCCAAAAGCCCACATCCATAGTTCATTTGAACTAATGTGTGGGAGACCTTTCCTGCTAGGAAACTTGCCCCTTCCTGAATCCCCAACAGGAGATTATTTCCCTACCTGAGACTCCTCTGGACTTTCCTTCAAAGGCACACAGATACTTGCCTGCCCTAACCCGACCCTAAAGACCCATTCTCCATAATGTAACCTGGAAATCTAGTCTTAATACACTAATATCCTGGACTGACTAAGATTTCACATATTGCTCTAAGCCCCTGTTGGGAAGGCCCCTTTACAGTTAGCCTTACCACCCCAACAGCTATCCTGGTCAAGGAATACCCCCACACATGGCACCATATCACCAAAGTTAAACCCTACTCAAAACTCCATTATTCCTCCACTTTAACTGGACCCACATTCATAAGATTACCAGCTGTACCAGCAGGGGGGACATGCACATATCCTCCTTAAGAGACACTGTCCTTTCTACCTTTTCATTTCTACCAGATGAGATTAAAAGGACCCTCCTGGAGTTCCTGTTTGATGAATTTCTCCAGGGGATTCCCCCAGGACTTCCAATGGGACAATATCCTCAATATTTTTTTTAATCTCCTCTCCTTTTCCTCTTTTTTTTTCCCCATCTCCCCTAATCCCAAACCTCTCAAACAGGATGTCAGTCTTAGCCCCTAATCTCAGCCATCTCCTAAATTTAACCACCTCCTTACTTAATCTGGGTAATACCTCATAGCCAATCCTGCTGAATGCTGCTTTTTCACTGACAAGTCAAAGTTAGTTAGGGATGGAGCAACATGCCTTTGAGACTTACCTGCCCAACTCCAGCACCTGGTTAACTGCTCCTTGGAAAACGTAGCTTTATTCCCTATTGGGCCCCCTCATCATAATCTTGCTCATTCTGTTTGCTGTCTACCTAATTCAATTTCTGAGCTCTTTTGTTGAGGCACAAGCAAAGAAAATTTCCACCATGGTCATGACCCAGTTTCTCATGATGAATCCCAAGATGAGCCTCCTGCCCTCCTATCAACACTTGACATCTCCCTACCCCCAAGACAACTGTGCCCCTCCGCAGCAGGAAGAAGGCTGAAAGAACAACTTTGGCCTTATTCCTGTATAACCACACAACCAAGAATGAGAGGGCAAAGGGCTCCTCCCCTGACCGAGCTCCAAGGTCCTGAAATAAGGAAGACCATCCAAGGACCAACTATGGAAAGGCAAACTAGCCCCCTAAAGGCCAAGTGTTCCTGAGATTCCAAACTCCCAGCCTCTCTCCCCTCTTCCCCTACCCTCCATTTCCTCTAAGGAAAAAAAAATCTTTTCCCACATAAGCCACAGGCACACCTAAGCCTCAAAGAACCTGCCTGCAATATAAAAGCCACAAACCTTACCTGGCTTACATGAGTGCATCTCCCTCCTCTCAGCTGCTGCTTGACCTAAGTGATTTCTCTACCTCTGATATCCCTCCCTCCCTCTCTCCTCTCCTTCCTGAAATAAACCTCATCTTCAGCTACTCAGAGTGCCTTCTCTCATGTCTATAGACCCTCACCCTGTGAAATTTTCCTATCATTTTGGTGCCGAAATCTGGGAGTTGGTAAGGTTCCCCTTTCGACATGACCCCTGACCCTTGGCCCCATCCCATATTTCCCTATTATTTTGGTGCCAAAACCCAGGAGTTGGTGAGGTTCTCCTTATTGTGTGAACCCCAACTCAGGCTGGGTGCAGTGGATCACACCTGTAATCCCATTGACTCGGGAAGAGGCAGGAAGATTGCAAGTCCAAGGTCAGAGGTAGCCTACATAACTTAGCAAAATCCTGTCTCAATGTAAGAGATAAAAAAGCATAAAGTGGGCTAGGGGTGCAGTTCAGTGGTAGAATGCTTGCTAAGCACATGTGAGGCCCTGGGTTCAACCCCTAAATACCACCACTATAACAGCAACAACTATAAACAACCAAACAAAAAAGACCAAAAACTTGTGTAAATAACAGAATTCAGGATACTTTTGGATTGGTGAACACATTAAAATACTGGGTGGGTAGAATGCCAGTAGATGGCATGAGAACTCTTCCCCATTCTCCTCCCTGCTCATTTTTTCCTCAGTATGCCTTGCATTTGGCTTTTCCTTTATGATAAACCAATAACAGCAAACAAAGTACTGTCTTGAGTTCTGTGAGCCATTGTAGCAATTTATTGAACCTGAGGTCCTGGGAACCCCTTGGGCAATGACAACTTGGGACTTATACCAGAATCTCAAGTGAGGGCAGTCTTGTGGGTCTGACCTTTAACCCTGTAGATTCTGATGCTAACTTTTGGTAGTGTTAGGATTGGGTTGAACTATTGTTGTTGTTGTTAGGTGCCATCAAGTCGGTATCTGACTCATAGCGACCCTCATAGGGTTTTCAATGGCTGTTTCGGGATTGCCTTGGGAGTGGATTGCCAGGTCCTTCTCCTATTTTTGCGGTGCTGGGAATTGAACTTGGGACCTCAGAGACTGCATTGCAGCGCTCTACCAACTGAGCTAAATCCCAGCCCGTGGGTTGAACTATAGGCAACTCAAATGGTACCCAGAAAGTTGGAGAATAATGTGAGTAATTCAGAAATGAGTGTATGTATAGTGGTAAACTATTGACACCTTGTTTTCCTCAGTGGCTCCTTGATATTTTACTGTAATATACATATTATAGGTTTTAAATATTTTAGATTTTTTTCTGAAGCTACTTAAAATACTTACCCATATACTTTTTATGGTTTATATCTCCAGCCTATACTTTATTTGTGCTAACAGTCATCTATACATTTTTTCCAAATCATTATTGAGTCACATGATATTTTAAATCATGTGTTCATATTTGTAAGTCTCTGCCTGTTGTAAAATATAACAGTAGTTTACATTTTTTTGTGTGTGGGGGAATCCATGGCCTTTTGCTTGCTAGGCAAGGGTTCTCCCACTGTGCTACATCCCTAGTCCAATACTTTTACTTGTCTTATTAGGTAATTAATTAATTAATTTTAGTCTTAAAACAATCTTCTGCAAGCTTTGAGCATTGCCATTTTAAATTTTATTATTCTGGGATTTGATAATCATTCTATGCTCTGCCTATTCATGGGCTTCATGCTGTAGAATAAATCTTACCCTGTTTTACTTTTGTCATTCTAGACAGAGTAGTTTTGATCTTTTTGGTCTATATTTTTATATATTATATATATTATAAATACACTATACTCTTGATTGTTATTTATAGCTCTTAAAGAGAACTTGATCAGGTCTCTTCTTCCTTTTTTGGTTTATTAGATGCTTAATGGTCATTTCAGGTAGTCATGTATGGCATGGAAGAAAATGCTTAGCTAACACTAGGCCTAGAACCAGTTCTTAAAAACAACTCATTATTTCCCTTACCTGTTGATAACACTTAGAAATGGAAGAATAGCCAATTTTTACCCAGCTAATTGGTATGTCTTATTGGAAACCTAAAAGACTTTCTAAGCTTTCTCTTTCCTTCCTCTATCAGGCTATTTAAAAAACAAAAAACAAAAAACTATATTACCTAATATTCTATTTTTTTGCATATTTTACTTTCCCTTTTTATTTTCCTAATGGTAAAACTTAGACTTAAACTGGTATATGGTTTTTAGAATCATCAAGTATAATATCCTTGCCGGCTTCAACATTTTCATGTTCCAAAGGAATTTTCATGCATATTGACATAACTCTGCTTGCTAAAAGTGAAAAGGACTTGAAACATTTACTGATGAAGATCAAAGAACACAGCCTTCAGTATGGATTGTGCCTCAACATCACAAAACAAAAATCCTTATAACTGAGTCAATACCCAGCTTCATGATAAACGAAGAAACGATTGAGGTTGTCCAAGATTTTGTTTTTTGTGATTCTACAATCAACACCCATGGAAGCAACAGTCAAAAATCAAAAGATGCATTGCACTGGGAAAAGCTGTTGTAAAAGATCTCTTTAAAGTGCTGAAAAGTAAAGATGTCACATTGAAGACAAGTGTGTACCTGACTCATGTCATGGTATTTTTAGTTACATCATACAGTTGTGAACCTGGATGTTGAATAAGGGAGATAGGAGAAGAATTAATGCCTTTGAATTATGGTGCTGGAGATGAATATTGAATATACCATGGACTTCCAAAAGAACTAACAGCTCTGTCCGAGAAGAGGTGCAACCAGAGTGCTCCTTGGAAGCCAGGTTGACTAGACTGTGCCTGATATATTTTGAACATGTTTTCAGGAGGTACTAATCCCTGGAGGAGGACATCCTGTTTGGGAGAGTGGCATGTCAGTGGTGAAAGGGAAGACCCTCAACTAGATGAATTGACACAGTGATTGCAACAATTAGCTTAAACAGAAAAAAGATTGTATGCTTGGCACGGAATTAGGGGATGTTTCATTCTGTGGCAAATAGGATCGTTGTGGGTGGGACCCAACTTGATGGCACCTAACAGCAAGTAGTTCTTCTTGATTAACAGACTAAATCTGAGATTTTATCTAAAAATACAGTGTCCCAAAAATCTTAGTGCAGTTTCAAGCTTTAATAACATCACAAGTATAAGTGCTATAAGTTTAGAAAAAACCTCATCTGAAAGTTTAATTATTTAAATTTCTTTTGTACTTATACTTATTTATTAATTTTGAATAACTTTAATCTTTTCAGTCCTTTTGGTTGAAGATGGCATGCATTGAAGAAAAAGCTAACTGCACTCTAGTCAGCTACACTTAAGTTCAATGACAACAATAAGAAGATTCACCTCCTGTTATAAAAAGGAGTTTCCTCACAGACAATTAACAAATGGATGAAAAGTTCAAAGACCCTAGGCTTGGTTCATGACAAGCCTATATCTGAGAGATGCCAGCAAGTGGACAGACTGTGGCTGAAATTGAAATGACATTAGCTCAGAGTCCTCCGAACATACACCATATATTTACTGAGTCAAATACTCTAAAACCAAAAGCTACAGAATTCTAGGAGTGAAACTATAAAGCATACTTACTTGTTTGTAAAATACAGAAAGCTTACCATGCTAATTTACTGAAGTAAAAAATTGACAATTCCAATGATACTCTTGAGAAGTTGACCTTTCATAATGAACCACTTCTGAGGGAATGTATCAGGCAGCATTGTCTATCAGAATTCCTTCTTGGTGTACAGAAAAACCACAAAAGTTTGGTGATACAAGAATCTGAAGAGCTAATGTTTAGTGTACCGTTAGGGAGTCTTGTATTATCAGCCCTCCTTTTTTTTTTATTGGGCTGCAATTCATATACCACAAAATTTACTCTTTAAATGTACAATTTAGTCGTTTTAAGTATATTCAAAAGCTTGCCATTATCACCACCATCTAATTCAGAAAAAATTTATCACCCTGAAAGTAATCCCAAATGCTCTAACAGATACCCCTCATTTTTCCCCTCCCTTTACCTTGGCCACTAATCTTTTTGTCTGTATGGGTTTTGGTCATGTATATGGAACCATATAATATGTGGCCTTTTTGTGTGCCTGGTCTTTTCTTTTTGAAGACCTTACAATCAACAGTGAATCTTACTTAGCAATGCTTCAGGATTTTTCCATTTCCACACTACAGTGGTTACACTATTAAATGACACCATTTTTCAACAAAACAGAGCACTTCTGTTATGCATTGCATGTGTGACAGTTTCTGGATGATACTTTCTCAGGCTAGTGGATTAGTGGATGGGGGCTTCTTTGCCCTTCTCTGTCACTTGTTTCCATCAGACTGTTGTGGAATTGTGTCAAAATTATTATGTATGCATCAAAACCTTCTTTGGAAGGCCTTAAAACTTGAATTAATTTAAATTTTTAAAAAAGATTATAATTAAAATTTAGTCATTTTAGTCATTGAGCCAGCAGTGGGCCATAGGCATGTATTTATGTATATTTGTGTATACCTACATATATTGCATAGTTTTTATCCTTTAGAAAGCCTAGAAGTAATAACAAACTAGTAGCAATAGTATGGTAATATCCAGATCTCTGTTTCTTTTTTTATAGCACTGGAAGGTTGAACCCAGGGCCTTGTTCATGCTACGAAAGTGCTCTATAAGTGAGCTAAACTCCTAGTCCCTTTTTATTTTTTTGATAGAGGCTTGCCAAATTTCTTGGCCTGCCTCTAGTCTCAAGCTTGCAGTCCTCTTGCATCAGGTTCTCTGGGATTACAAGCATGCACCATGGCGCCTGGCTCAGATCTATTATTGTAGGACCCCAAATTAGGATCTTCGAGGAGAGAGGCCCCAGAGAGAAACCGAGTCGCAGATCGATGCAATAAACATGAGGCTTTATTTCCGGCACTGGGGTCAACCCTCCATAGAGTCTCCCTAGCAAGGGAGGGAAGGCAACCCAGAAAGAAAGGGCCTTGGGGTTTTTATACAGTTTGAGGGATGGCAGGAAGGCACAAGGAAACTAAGTTTCAACCGTCCTTCCTCTTTAGAGAACCCCCGCCCCAGGTCAGGAAATTGAAACTTGAGCAGACTTAATTATACAGGAACTTTAAACAAACATTGTAACACTTCAGGTAAACATTTTGAATTGTTAGTGAGCTCCAAGCATTCATAGGGAGGGGGAGGAGGAGGTGGTAGTGTTCTTCATTCCCCCCTTTTTCTTGTGAATACTCCAATCTTGGAGGATTTATTTTAGTTATCTTAAGGTGACCGTCTCTTCTGAGGTTTTTAGAAGCTCATATTGTTGTCTCAATACCATTAGCTGTACTGTGTTAAATCTTTTTTTTAACAAAAGACAAGGAGTAATGGTTAATAATAGTAATAAAATTAGAAGAGGGCCTACTAGGGCAGAAATCAGGGTCATTAACCAGGGGGACCAATTACCATCCAGTATCCCTAGTTTGCCTTTCCTGTATTCTTTTTCTGAGTTGAGCCATAGAGTTTTTTTTAAAGTAACGAAGAAGGAAAAGACAAAGCTACAATAGATAAAAGACCTCAGGAATGTACATCTAATTGACATTATGTTGCATTAATCAATAGCTGCATTTTTGCAAACTGTGGACAGAACAAGAAGGGTTTCCTGTTTAAGTTGCAATTTTTTGACTGTGGATCATCATTTCTTTGGTGGCAGATGTTTACAGTTTCTCTAATACATTTGGGAGGACTGTCTCAAAGTAACCTGCAGCTTTCCTGACAACCCCTTGTTCTCTCTCCTGCTAAGAACTATAGTCTTTTGTTTTGTTTTTATAATTTTCTACTATCATATCCATCATTTTCATCATCAGATTTATAACCATCACCATAGCTTTCTCTATTATTAAAATCAGGATCATCACCATATTTACCATCATCATACCTTTCTTTTTCATCATCATATAACATATTAGTCCATGTTTGGCCAGATTCTTATTTAACATCTCAACATTGAATGCTTTTAACTGGGTTACAAGCAAATACATATTTTTTTACCATTGGCTTATCAGCTATACAACTTTCCTCATCCCTCAGTTCTCACTTCCACATAGGCCTTCTTCCAAACTTGCTTTTTACTTTCTGTCAAATACCTACATAATCTTTCTCAAATTTTCCTAACTTTCTGGATTTCTGTGTCCTTCAGTTCACATGGATTCCTCTGACAGTCAGAAAACAAAAGAACAGTAGTACATAGTACAATTATTCAGAAAGATTTCTTGTTAAGCTTTTACAAATTCATTTGCACATCTTTAAGTTTAACATCTTTAAGTTTAACATTATGCTGTGACAACAGTTTACAGGGTCCCTCATGTGGGATGTGCGGGTGCATCTCGCACGCATAAGAGCAAAAGGTAGGAGGTCAAGACACTTAGCACCAGTCTCCAAGGTTAATTTAGTCAAAGTCTCCTTTAAAGTTCTATTTATCCTTTCTATCTCTCCTGAACTCTGTGGTCTATACATGTAATGGAGTTTTCAATTTATATCTAAAGCTTTACTAATTAATTTAGAAATGCTGGCCATGAAGGCCTGGCTATTGTCAGACCCCAGAAACAATGAGAGATCAAATCAAGGGATTATTTCCTATATTAATTTCTTTAAATAGAACTTGTACTGTCCCAGACTTAGTTGGAAATGCCTCAGTCCATCCAGAATAGGGTCAATAAATGCTAGTCAGTATTTATAACCATAACATCTTCTTTTAATCTCTATAGAGTCTAGTTCCTAATGGTCTCCCAGTTGGTTACTCTGGTACCTTACTCCTTGTTGCTCAGACGTTCGTCTGGCGGCGTTTACCTGGGCACATGAAGCACATCTGGAGGTCCCAAGTGAGTGGTGACAAGCGGACTTAGTTGGGTAATCCCCAGGTGAGAGGCTTGTTGGATCTGAGTAATCAAGGTGTGCCCACCAGGGTGTCTTCATTATCCTCTAGAGTCTTATGTCTAATTTTTATTTTTGGTAAGTTCTAACCTCTTTCTTTGAGTAGTTATGTTTTTCTAGGAGAACTGGGACACTGGGATTAAACGCATCATTCCCTCAGTACCCATTGGTATTAATGCAGCTTCTTTAGCTGCCCAGTCTGCTGTTCAGTCTCCCTTCGCCTCTAGCTTGTCTCCTTTTTGATGTCCCTTGCAGTGAATAACTGCCACTTGTTTAGGTAACCAAACAGCCTTTTAAAAATCCCAGAATTTCTTCCTTATTTTTGACAGTCTTTCTTTCTGAGGTTAATAGACCTCTTTGTTTATAAATTTCCCCATGCATGTGGAGAGTAGCAAAAGCATATCTACTATCCATGTAGATGTTTACAGTTCTTCCCGTAGTCAGGGGCAGGGCCTGAGTGAGAGCTATAAGCTCTGCACATTGAACAGAGTCTCATATCCCAAAGCCTGGGCCCATATTACCTGTAGATCTTGATTTACCATGGTCGTGCCAGCATAGCAGACTCCATCCAGGACGAAACTGCTTCCATCTGTGAAGGGAGTTTCTTCTGCGTCTGGCAGAGGCACGTCCTTTAGATCAGGCCAATGTCCCTTCTGGACTGAAATAATCTCCAAGCGATCATGAAGCCGCTGGGTAGGGTTATCATGTGGGAGCAACATGGCTGGGTTTAGGACCATGGCTTTTTGAATCTAGGAACCAAGGCTGATCTAGTAACAGGGCCCAATATTGGGTTAACCTGGCATTTGAGAGCCACTTCTCAGGAGTCCCTCAAAATAGCCCATCAATTGCATGTGGGGCTTCAAAGGTTAACTCTTAGCCAAAGGTCAGCTTATCAGTCTCTTTCATCAGAAGGCCACAGCCGCCATTGTCTGTAAACATGTTGGCCATTTGGCTGCTATCAGATCCAATCATTTAGACAAGCAAGGCTGCCACTGGATTCAATCGTTTAGGCAAGTAAGCAATTGGTCTCTTCCATGGGCCCAACTGTTCAATCAAAACTCCTTTTGCTATACTTTGCTTATTAGCCAGGAAAAGCTGAAAGGGCTTAGTAACATCAGGAAGGGCAAGTGCAGGGGCCGTGGTCAGAGGCTGTTTTAAGTCATCAAATGCCTTTTGCTCCACCTCTGTTCAGACTAATGGCTTGTGTCTCCCTGCACTGGCTGTATACAAAAGTTTAGCCATCACAGCCAATCCTAAAATCCAAAGGTGACAGTATCCCACAGAACGTAGAAATTCTCTCATTTGCTTCTCTGAGGTAGGGGCAGGAATTTTTAGGATTGCCTCTATCCATTTTGCTGAGAGAGACCACTTATCTTCTGGGGAGTCCTGGCTGTTGTAGACCTAGAGGGCAATGTAAGTTCCTCCCTATTCTTTCCTTTAAATCCTTTCAGTCTCTGGATCTTTTTTCTAATGTCTGGGGCCGACTGGGCTACAAAGGCCAAATTCATAGCCCTCCAGTTTTCATTTGCACACAGATCAATAGGCTAAAAGACAGGTATGCTTCTAGGAGTCATTCTAGGAACACAGCAAGAGACTGAGGAGCCCTGCTGAATCACACTTACCTTGGACAAATTCATAGGCTTCCTAGCAGTCCCTCATAACCTGGCTAGGAGATGCTGGTGATAGGTGTTCAGACTCAGCCCACCTGTAGTGGCATTCGGGTCCCAGGTGGGGCAGGTAGTAGGCAAAACGTGGGTGAGTTGGGCCTGCCCGTCCAGCAATGTGTCACTGTTGGGCCCAAGGACCAGCTTTTGGGTCTTGTTCAGGATTTATTCACATTCTTCAGACTTGAAAAGACCCTGCAAGAGTTGCTGACAATCATCCCAAGTAGCCTGGTGGGTAAGAAAACAGACTCCAAAAGGAATGTAAGAGCTTGGGATTTTTCTGAAAAAGAAGATTCTGACATTCCCATTGTATATATCATTAGTACCTATATAAGGCCTCCAAGAGTGACCTCTCAGGGGATAAGAGTAGGCCCACAAAAGACTCAACATCATCCGAGTGTAGTCCTCCCAGGGATGGACCCTGGAATTGCACTGGGAAAGTCACAAGGTGACGGAAAATGTGAACCAACAACTCAGCAGGCTTAGTGCTTTGCAGCCACCAAATGCAAAAAACATAACTGGTCTCTAATCAGTCAGACCTCTGAGGGGTGTGACAGCTCACCTTATTACAGAAAGGAAAATGCCAGCGGTCAGAGTGGTCCCCTGGCAAACATATTACAGTAGTTTGGCAAAAAAGGCAATCAGAAGGAGGATACCCTAAATGGCAGAGGAGGCTCTAAAATTCCTTATCTAAGACCTGCTGAGACAGCATCCTAAAAAAGGAGGGCCCCAATCTACGTAGACAAAGGGGTCTTGAGGTCAGGGACTACACCAGAGGCAAAAGAAGCCTTTAAGAAGGACTTGTAGGAAGAGAGAGAATCTGGCCAGAAGGGAGTCAGACATCAGAGAGACAGATTCAAAAGATGAACAAGAGGAGGGATCCCAGAGATACATTCAGAGATTCAGAAGACAAATTAGGGGAAGGGCCTGTCATTGAGCCTGGGGCCCTGGATTGCCTCAGGGGGTGCTTTCCCCAGGGTCTTTGACTGGCAGGACTCATCAGGGCTGGAGACTAGTCCAGCCTCCTGTGGGTGGATCTCACTTTAATCGGCATTGCTCACATATTCCAAAATCAGGCAGACTCCCTATAGTGCAGCTTTTCAATCCCTGCACTAGTCCAAAATACAGATAGGGGAACAAATATTGCAAAAACACAAAAGATGAACAGAGCAATTCTTGATGCACATACCATAAAATTGAAAATGAAGCATATCCCATTTTACCTTTTTTCTTTTAACCTAAACTTTATGTACTTAATATCACCTTAAAGGAACTAGGCATGGAGGGAAGCTTTCAAGTTCAGCATAAAATGGACTCCAAATTCAGCTGCCATGTCTGGAGAAAAAGCAAATCTGAAGTGAAACAACATACAAGACAAAGGGGTCGCTGGCTTTGATGATGAAGTTCCCATGATGTTATGGACAACCTGTAAGCTAAACAGTACCAAGCACAGGGGTTTAACACAGAACAGACAGATACTGAATAACAAACTGAGAAAACAATGAACAAAATATATTCAAATTAAATCCTATCCCGACATCTCGGGTTAGGATGGAGGCCGAGGTTATGTCATGTCTGACCCTTGGGATTCTCCCCAAAACAAATGCTGCAGCACAAAGACAAAATATTCCCTGGTGCGCACAAACAAAACCGAAAGTGAGATGACGGCCTCATGCCGCACGGCGGGAGCGACCCGCCTCATCTCCCCAAATTTACAGATGGGATATTATCCCTACAGAGTGGGTCCGGAAGTCTTCCGAGCCCTACAGTCTGAGGTTTCCTAGCACGTCAGCCAGGATCCCAGCAGGCTGATTACAGATTAATACAGAAAGCCAAGGCTCTAAAGAGAGGTAGAGGGTGTCTGTCCCATGTCGAAGAATCCAAGTCCCAACAGCAGAGAAAGTGAAACAGACACACATTCTCTCTTAAATTTCACCAGATTTAGCAGAGAAGTACTTGGCCGAGTCCCCACTACCAGGGGGACGTTCAGATGAGGAGGGCTTCCAGCCCCCCTCCAGAAGGGGATTCTAGAGCATCCTCCAGGATCCCCGCAACCACAGCGATGTGGCACGTCTGCCCACTGTTAACTGGTCACCACTGCAACTACAGACACAAAAACAAAAGTAAAGAAGACAGGTTACTCACAGAGTCAGAGTTTAAGAAGAGGTCTCCAATCTGGGTTGAGTTTTGGGTTAATTCTCTCGGGGGTCTCGCATCCTGGCCAAGCCCCCAAATGTAGGACCCCCAAATTAGGATCTTCAAGAAGAGAGGCCCCAGAGAGGCACCGACTCGCGGATTGCGGATCGATGCAGTAAACATGAGGCTTTATTTCCGGCGCCGGGATCAACCCTCCATAGAGTCTCCCTAGCAAGGGAAGGAAGGCGACCCAGAAAGAGAGGGGCTTGGGGTTTTTATACAGTTTGAGGGATGGCAGGAAGGCACAAGGAAACTAAGTTTCAACCATCCTTCCTCTTCAGAGAATTCCGCCCCCCCAGGTCAGGAAATTGAAACTTGAGCAGACTTAATTATACAGGAACTTTAAACAAGCATTGTAACACTTCAGGTAAACATTTTGAATTGTTAGTGAGCTCCAAGCATTCATAGGGAGGGGGAGGAGGAGGTCATAGCGTTCTTCATTATTAAATATCATTGTCTACTAAAAGAAGTAAAGGCTCCTTAGAGAAATGGTGTGCTGTGCCAAAAGCAATGAATTGTTGAAAGAATGATAAAACTCTTACAGAAGCATATAAGAGCATGCTTAGAGGAACTCCACTGGCCAAATCTGGGATTTTTGAATATCAAAATAAATAATGATAGGTTTAACTCATTGAATAAATTGAAGTCCTCAAGTACATACTCATATAAATGCAAGACTAAAAAAAGAAGGATGAACAGAAAATTCTGCCTCATATATGTTGTTGTTAGGTGCCATCGAGTTGAGTCCGACTCAGCGATCCTCACAGGGTTTTCAATGGCTGGCTGTTTTGGGATTGCCTTGGGAGTGGGTTGCCACATCTTTCTCCCATTTTGTGGTGCTGGGAATCAAACTCAGAACCTCAGAGACTGCAGAGCAGGGCTCTACCAACTGAGCTAAGTCCCAGCCCCACTGCCTTATATATAATATCAACTAATTAATATCGAAAAAATGTTGGAATTAGAAAATCTCTTTTGGAAACCCTCATAGTAATAATTAACTTGAGCAAAATCAGCAGTAGATTCTATAATGGCTGAATCTTCATTGAGAAGCAGGATTTCTGTAGTTTCAAAATATGTGCCTGCAAAATACATATTATTTACTCTTTAATAAGTAAAAACTTGAGGGAAATCACAGTAGATACCATCTTAATCAAGTGATAGAAGTTAGCAATTCCACTGGTGGGACAAATGGACATCATGTGCCCCCAGTATAATGAACCTGAAATGACATAGCATCAGTTGTGTGATATTCTTACCAAAAACATGTAAGCTACATCTAATCTCAAGGAAACATCAGAAAAATCCAAATTAAGGTAACTTCTATAAAGTAACCAGCCTTCATGCAGCAGTAATGGCAAGATCAAGAAAAGATAGAAGTGTTCCAGATTGAAGGGGACCAAAAAGACATGACCATGCAGTACTAAGCATGATCCCAAACTTTGCCTGTGTCTCTGGTTTAAATGATAAAATCATATTTATATTATTTTATTGATTTTGATGGTTACAGTGTAGTTACTTAGGATAGTGTCCTTGGTTTTAGAAAATATATGAAGAATCAAGGGGTTCCAGGTTATCAGGTCCCCAACTTAATTTAAAATTGTTTAGAAAAAATAATACAAAGGTGCTAAGGATGGGTAAAGAAGAAAAGATAGCCTCCTCAACAAATGGTGCTGGGAAAATTGGATATCCTTTTGCAGAAAACTGAAAATAAACTAGTATCTCTCAGTCTGTATGGGAGTCAACTCAAAATAGATAAGAGACCTCAACATGAAACCAGAAATCTTAAAACTACTAGAAGAAAAGACAGGTAATATGCTCCAGCACATTGGCACAGGCAAGTATTTCCTTAACAAGACTTACATTGCCCAGGAAACCGCACCAAGAATCAACAAAAACTAAAAGCAAAGAAAACAATCAACAGAGTAAAGGAAGAGCCCACAGAATGGGAGAAAATTTTTTCATCCTGCACATCTGACAGAGGACTAAT
This sequence comes from Pedetes capensis, assembly GCA_007922755.1. NCBI lineage: Eukaryota > Metazoa > Chordata > Mammalia > Rodentia > Pedetidae > Pedetes > Pedetes capensis. The sequence continues at coordinate 41,489 of VMDO01003875.1, forward strand.
TTCTAGAATATACAAAGAACTTAAGAAATCAAACACCAAGATAAAATATAACCCAATAAGTAAGTGGGTAATGGGACTGAACAAATGGTTCTCAAATGAAGAAGTATGAACAGCCAATAGACACATGAAAACTACTCAGTAACCCTAGTCATTAGGGAAATGCAAATCAAAACAACACTGAGATTCTGTCTCACTCCAGTTAGAATGGCCAAGATTAACAAAACAATAAATATTGGCAAGGAAGGGGAGAAAAAGGAACACTTTTACACTGCTGGTGGGACTGTAAATTAGTTCAACCACTTTGGAATTAATATGGAGGTACCTTAGAAAACCAAGAATAGAACTGCTATATTACCCAGATATACTACTACTAAGAATGTACCCAAAAGAAGATAAGTCATCATACCACAGGGATGTCTGTCCTTCCATATTTAATGCAGCACTCTTCACAATTGCAGGGGTATGGAATTAGCCAAGATATCCATCAACAGAGGAGTGGATTGAAAAATTGTGGTATATAAACACAATGGAATATTGTTCAGCAATAAAGAAAAATGAAATTATATCATTTACAGCAAAATGGATGGAACCAGAGAACATCATCTTAAGTGAATTAAACCAGTCCCAAATAGAGAAATACCATATGTTCTCACTTACATGTGGAAGCTAAATTTAACTTGAAGAAAAAAATTATATAGATATATGAAAATGAATAATCATACTTATCTAAGAAGGGAAAATATAGGCAGAGTAGAAAGAAGGGGGAGGGGACCAGTGAGTGGGAGTGGAGATTGGGGAAAGGGAATGAGGAGTAGAAAAATGTAGGGGGGTATGGTGGAGAGGAAAATCTCAAAATATATGATACAACCATATGAATACATGGGAAAAAATAGGAGAAAGGAAAAATATCAATGAGAATATAACCCATGATTTTTTCTGATTTTTAATTGCACATTAAAATTCCTGTTTTCTTCTTTTTCTTGTTTATTCAGTTCTATAAAATATGGAAGTTGATGAATTTGTAAGCAACAATGATTTAACAGTTGCATAATGGATATTGCAAAATTTATTACTTTATACCCCACCATTTACTAAAAATAAAAAGAAAAATGTATATTTGCATGATGAGAGAATATTTAATGAAGTAAAATGTTAGCAGTAGGGGAAGCTGAGTCAAACGCCAATAGGAGTTGTTCTTTCTATTCTCATAACTTTTCCATTAGCTTCAACTTATTTCATAATAAAGTTAGAAAACAAAGCCTTCTTTTCTTCTAACGTTGAACATTTCTCCTTTTTTTTTTTTTTTTTTTTGCAGTGCTGGGAATCAAACCTGAGACCTCAGAGAAGGCAGAGGGATGCTCTACCAACTGAGCTAAATCCCAGCCCTAATGTTGAGCATTTCTATGACTCAGTTCACACTGAATGCTCTATTTACCAAGATAAAGACTTTTTTCCCCAGTGTCAGATTGATGTAAGGTGAATTTAAGTACTTAGACAAAAATAGATGAATGGAAATGCTTCTTTGAATATAACAATGTTGACATCAACTTGTTGACTCTTAATAAATGTTTTTCTCTTAATAAATGTTCTACATTCCAAAGTGTATAAATCATTTCTTAACAGAGAATTAGGAAAAATAGCATCCTTGAGGATAAAACACCCCAGGCATTCATCCCTTGGCCTAACCAAATGACAGACCTTGAAACAACTTCAAAGCTGCCAAAATAACTGGCTGTGACATGTACCATGATGGGTGAAATACCCACAACTTTGAAATAAATGCTCAGTCTTTAAAGAGAACAAAAGAAAAGCAGTATCGTATTTCATAAATGGAATTTAACATTTAAAGAGTTCACATTATGTATTTGAGAAAATATCTAGTAAAATTAAGCTCATTTTAATATTCATTCTTCCCATCCCCTAACCATTACAGTGTTGTTGGGAGAATCAAATGCCTTTAAAATATAGCTTTTCTCAAATGACAGTGAAAATCTATGGATGCTTTCTTTCAGTGCCATTAGGCCCAGACAGGTTAAATTTCATTTGACAGCCCTTAGTTTGGCATTCAGGGCCTTCTGTAGTTTAGTGGTTACCTATCTTTTTAACTCTTCTTAACTTTACTGCTTTGTAGAAATCATCTTTAGACACACTTGTATTTATTTCATGCTGAAATAAATCACTTTTGGTTCATAGCGATTTTCTCTGGATTAGGTAACTTTATAGCTTATTAGTGCTTTTTATCTGATGCTTAATCATAATTTCTTCTTAAACATTCTTTATTTTCATTTTCTTATTTGTGTCTGTACTCTTTGTTTTCTTAGCTAATTTTTAAACTCCAGAAGAGGAGCTACTTTGTTTATACTTGATAATCTTCCAGAGTCTAGCTTTTAAAAATTGACTTATTTTGATGTAACATTTTCCTTTGTACACTTGTTACTTACTGTGGATATGTTTAAAAATTTGCATATTATTACTTTCTAGAATCTACTGAAAATTAAAATAATTTCCCCCCTTTATTGGTAAATGTTGATGGGGTACAGAGTAATACAGCATTTGCTTTTTCCATTGTGGAACTGTTACATCACTTTTGGTTACACTTTTATCAATTTATGAAGTTTATGAAAGCTTTTGACTAATATGTAGTAAAACTCACATGCATATTTGGGATATGTTTCCCATGTACTCATGAAGTTGCATTGTTTACATAGAGATTATCTTCTCTCCCTTTATCCCTCTACATTGTTTCTCCTCCCAATCCCACCTTCCATAATCTTTGCTTCCCCTTGCTAATTCCATCCTTCCTTTTTACTATTTATATATCCCTTCTAAGCTTAATTGTGTATCTTTATATATCAACTTACCTACAGGATTTTTTCTTTCTTTAAGTAAGATTCAGCTCCCACATATGAGTGGGCACATATGGAGTTTCTGTTTTTGAGCTTGTGTTCTTTCATTTAAGATAATATTCTCCAGTTCCATCCATTTTGCTGCAAATGGCCTTACTTATTTTTTTTATTGCTGAGTAATATTCCATTGTGTATATGTACTATAATTTTTTTTATCCATTCATTTGTTGATGGGCATCTTGGTTGGTTCCATATCATTGGTCTTGCCAAGAGTGCTGCGTTGAATATGGAGATGCAGATGTCTCTGTGGAATTATGACTTGTCTCTCTTTGGGTACATACCCAGTAGTGGTATAGGTGGGTTGTGTGGCAGTTATATTTTTAGTTTTCTGAGGTAGCTCCATATTGGTTTCCAAAGTGGTGGGACCAATTTACAGTCCCACCAACAGTGTAAGAGGGTTCCTTTTTCTCCTCATCCTTGTCAGCATTTGTTATTATTTGTTTTGTTGAACTTGACCGTTCTTACTGGAGTTAGGTAGAATCTCAGTGTTGTTTTGATTTGCATTTCCCTAATAGTTAGGAATACTGAGCGTTTTTTCATGTACTTGTTAGCCTTACAAACTTCTTCATTTGAAAACTGTCTCTTCATTTCCTTTGCCCACTTGTGAATTTGGGTATTTGTTGTCTTGGGATTTGCTTTCTTGAGTTCTTTGTAAATTCTAGAAATTAGTTATTTGTTGAATGTGTAGGATGCAAAGATTTTCTCCCATTCAGTGTGTTCTTCCTTAACTCTGTTGATTATTTCTTTTGCTGTACAGAAGCTTTTTAAATTTCATGTAATCCCATTTGCCAATTCTTGGTGTGCTTTCCTGACTGATTTATGTCTTGTTGAGGAAATGCTTTCCGATGCTTATGTGCTGGAGTGTGTTTCCTAGCTTTTCTTCTAGTAGTTTTAAGGTTTCTAGTTTTATGTTGAGGTCTTTTATCCATTTGGATTTGACTCTCAGGCAAATTGAGAGGAACGGGTCTGCTTCCATTTTTCTGTAAATTAAAATCCAAGTTTCCCAGCACCATTTGTTGAAGAGGCTATCTTTTCTCCATTTTGCATCCTTAGCCCCTTTGTCAAAGATGAGATGGCTGTAATTGTGTGGGTGTGTCTCTGGGTCTTCAGTTCTGTTCCATTGGTTGTCAGGGCTATTTTTGTGCCAGTACCAAGCTGTTTTTGCTACAATAGCCTGTTAGTGTAGTTTAAAATCAGGAATTGTGATCCCACCTGCACTCTATTTGCAACTTAAGATTGTTTTGGCTATATGTGGTCTTTTGTGTTTCCCTATGAATTTTTGGATTATTTTTCTATTTCTGCAAAGTCTGTCATTGAGATATTGATGGAAATTGCATTAAGTCTATAAATTGCTTTTGGTAGTATAGCCATTTTTACAACATTGATCCTGCCAATCCATGAGCAGGAGAGGTCCTTCCACTTCTAGTGTCCTCTGAGATTTCTTTCTTTAATGTTTTGAAGTTTTCCTTGTGGAAACATTCAGGGTCTTTGATTAGATTGATTCCTAAGTATTTAAGTTTTTGGTGGGCTGTCATTGAAAGGGATTCTTGCCTTAATTTCCTTCTCTTCCTGCTCACAATTAGTGTCAAGGAAGCCTACTGATTTTTGAGAGTTAATTTTGTATCCTGCTACTTTGCTGAAGGAGTTAATTAGGTATAAAAGTTTTCTAGAGGAGTTTTTGGGGTCCTGTAGGTAAAGAATCATGTCGTTCACAAATAGGGATAATTTGACCTCTTCCTTGCCTGTGTATATCCCTTTGATTCCTTTTTCTTGTCTGATTTTCTGGCTAGGACTTTGGTTACAATATTGAATAAGATAGAAGAGAGTGGATATCCTTGTCTTATTCTTGATCTTAGAGGAAATGGTTTCAATTTTTCTCCATTCCATATGATATTGGCTATAGGCTTGTCATAAATGGACTTTATGATGTTAAAGTATTTCCCTGTAATACCTATCTTCTTCATGGTTTTTATCATGAAAGGGTGTTGCACTTTATCAAAGGCCTTCTTAACATTGATTGAGATGATCATGTGATTTCTGAATGCAAGTCTCTTGATATGTTGAATTACATTTATTGATTTTCATATGTTGAACCAGCCTTGCATCTGTGGAATGAAGCCCTTTCGATCATGATGTATCATCTTTTTTTGTGTTGCTGAATTTGGTTTTCCAGGATTTTGTTGAGAATTTTTGCATCTATGTTCATCAGGGAAATTAGTCTATAGTTCTCTTTCTTTGAAGTGTCCTTGCCTGGTTTTAGTATCAAGGTGATGTTAGTTTGGGAGTACCCCTTCCTTTTCTACTTTTTGAAACAGTTTGAGGAGAATAGGTATTAATTCTTCTTTGAAGGTTTGATAGAATTCTGCTGTGAACCCTTCAGAGTCTGGGCTCTTCTTTGTTGAGAGGCTTTTTATTACTTTCTCTATTTCAGTGTATGTAATGGGTCTGTGTAGATTGCTCATGCCCTGTAAGCTTAATTTTGGTAAATCATATGTGTTAATAAGTTTATCCACTTCTGTATTTTCATTTTCTAGAGAGTACAATTCCTCAAAGTTTTCCCTGATGATTTTCTGGATTTTATTGGCATTGGTGGTTATGATTCCTTTCTCATCTCTAATTTTTCAATTTGGGCCTTTTCTTTCTTTCTTTTGCTGAGATTGGCTGAGGGACATCTATTTTATTGAGCTTTTCAAAGAACTAGCTCTTAGTCACATTAATTCTTTGGATTCTTTTTTTGGAATATCTCTGCCTTGCTCATGATAATTTCTGTCTGAGTACTCCTTTTTGGATTGGTTTGTTGTTGGCTTTCTGATGTCTTAAGATGTGTTGTGAAGTTATTTACTTGGGCCTTCTCTAACTTTTTGATGAAGGAACTAACAGGTGTGAGCTTCCCTGTTAGAACTGCCTTTGCTGTATTCCACAAATCTTGGAGGGATGTGTTATCATCATTTGATTGCAGGAATTTTTAAATTTCTGCTTTAATTTCTTCAATAACCCATTGGTCATTCAGCAGTATCTTATTTAGTCTCCATGAATTTGTAAGATTTCTGAAAATTTTCTTGTTTTTGAGTTCAAATTTTATTCCATTGTGATCTGATAAGGCACAGGGGATGATTTCTACTTTTTTTTTTTTTTTGATATTTGTTGAAGCCATTTTTGTGAACTAAAATGTGGTCTATCTTAGAAAAAGTTCCATGTGGTGCTGAGAAGATTGTGTATTCCTCATCAGATGGATGGGATATTCTGAGGACATCTGTAAGGTCCAGTTGTTCTGTGGTGCAATTTAAGTTCATTATTTCTCTGTTGATTTTTTGTTTTGATGACCTGTCTCTTGGTGAAAGTGGGGTATTGAAATTTCCCATAAAAATGGTGTCTGGTCCCATGTGTTCCTTTATCTCCAGTAAAGTTTGTTTTATGAAACTAGGTGCCACTGCATTTGGAAAATATATATTAAGTAACATTTTGGGTTCCTGGTTGATTGTTCCTTTTAGTAATATGTAATGTCCTGCTTTGTCTCTTCTGATTAGTTTGGGATTGAAGTCTCATCTGTTTGAAATTAGTATCGCAACTTCTGGTTCCCTACCCTCATGCTTGGTATATTGTCTACCAACCTTTAATTTTTCAATCTATTATAGTCTTCTTGGGTTAGGAGAGTCTCTTGGATGCCACATATCAAGAGTTTGTTTTTTTAATCCAGTTGGCCAGTGTATGTCTCTATTGGTGAGTTAAGACTGTTTATCTTAAGAATAATTATTGGGAGGTACTTATTATTATGCATCAATTTGGTACTTGTTACTGGTTTTTGATTCATATTTGGCCTATTTTTTTCTTAATTTCCTCTTGTTGTTCATTTCTTTGATCTTGTAGGTAGGGTTGTCTTACCTCCTCCATATGCTGTGTTTGATTGAGGATCCTCTGCAATGTTGGCTTAGTGGCTGCAAATCTTTTGGGTAAGGCAATATCATGGAATGTCTTGTACTCACCATCTATTTTAAAAGATAACTTCACTGGATAATGTAATCTTGGTTGGCAGTTATTCTTCTTCAGAGCTTGAAAGATGTGTGTCCAAGCCTTCCTTGCCTTTAGCATTGTTGTTGAGAAGTCCACTATTACTCTGATAGATTTGCTTTTGTAAGTGAATTGGTATTTTTCCCTTGCAGCTTTCAGAATAGCTTCTTTTCATTCTAGATTTATCATTCCAATTATAATGTGTCATGAGGAGGATCTATTTTGGTTTACTGTATAAGTATTCCACTCTTGCCTTAGGTTTGGGAAGTTTTCATCTAACATTTCTTTTAATACATTTCCTAATCCTCTCGTGGTGTTTTCTACTCCTTCATGAACCCCCTGAATTCTTAGGTTTTGTTTTCTCATTTTGTCAGAAATCTCTTGAAAATCTTGTTGGTACTGTTTCATTATTCCCTTGATCTTGACATGTGAGTAAATAATATTTTCTACTTTTTTTCACTTTTGTGATTCTATTTTCAACTTTATCAATCCTCAAGGCTGAAGATTCTACCAAAATGCTGAGTTGGTTCAATTTCTCTTGCATCTCTAAGATCACTGCTTGGTTTTTCTTCAGATTTTCAAGTTCTCTGGGGAACTTCTCTTCCAAATGAAATACCTTTTTGTCCAGTGAATCAATTGATTTTATGGTAATGTCTTTGCATGTTTATGAGCAGCATTCTGAACACTCTTTCAGGCATCTCCAGGAATCTGGTTTTCCTAATGTTATATATTGAAGTGCTTTGATCTGTAGGATCTGCCCATCCAACATGTCCTTTCATGTTTCGTGTGTTTTTCTGCATGAGGCTTCCCATTGCTTGGTCTGGTGCTAGGTCCCACCTCTTCTATGTGTAAAGAGATTCTCCCCTGATGTTCCCTTGAGTTTGGGTGTTGACTAGTTGCTGGTGCTTCTTTCTCCCTCCCCATCCCTGTAGTTTACAGCCTCCATGTCCAGAGTCTAGCTCTTGCTGCAAACTCTGCATTCAGTACTGCTCCCTCAGTTTCTCCCTGTCCGCTGTGTTCCCAGCTCCAAGTTGCTCCACAGCTGACACCACTTATCTTCGGCTCCCCAGACTTTGAACTTACTGTGGTCCAGGCTGACCTCAAACTCATGATCCTCCTGCCTCATACTTCCAAGGGCTGGGATTACAGGCATGTGCCACTATGTCCAGCAATCCCTGATATTGTTTCTTCTGCTTGTTCTAATATGTTGGTTATGCTTTCTGTTGAGTTTTTTTATTTGATTAATTGAATTTTTCTCTTCCAAGATTTCTTTTTTTCTTTTTCTCTTTCTTTCTTTCTTTTCTTTTCTTTTCTTTCCTTCTGAATCTCTCTTTCTTTGCTAAATTTCTCATCCTAATTGTTGGATTTCTCATCCAAGTCTTGAATTGAGCTCTTTATTTCATTCATCTGTTTGAACCTTTTCATTGTTTCCAAAGCCAGACTTTTGAATTTTTTTATCTGGCATTTCAGCCAATTTGGTATCTTTAGATTGATGTATTGAAGAGTTATGAAGAGTTTTGGAGGAGCCATATTGCCTTACTTTTTCATATTTCTTGTGTTTTTATGTTGTGTTTTTGCATCTGTTGGTTTGGATATCTCCTCCAGGTTTATAAGGTTGTCTTCTTAGTGAGCAGTTTTCTCTTGAGGGCTAAATCCCAGCACTGCTAACAGAGGAAAAAAACAAAGTGCCATAACAGCATCAACACCAAAACAGACGAGATATAGATATACAATAATAATCAAGTAAAGACTACTACTACACCAACAATAGCCAAAGAAAAGAAAGTGGTAAAAATAATGCTAGAATAAACTATAAAGTTAAAAACTAATAAAGGTAAAAGTAATAATAATAAAAGAATGAAATAAAGGAGACAGAAAAGAAAGGAAAAAAGTAAGTTTAAATGAAAAAAGAACAAAGTAAAAGAATGAGAGGAAGCCGGGCATGGTGGCGCATGCCTGTAATCCCAGCAGCCCAGAGGCGGAGGCAGGAGGATCGCAAGTTCAACACCAGAGGCAGTCTGCATAACTTAGCGAGACCCTGTCTCAAAAAGTAAAAAAATGGACTGGGGGTGCAGCTCAGTGGTCTAGCACTTGCAGAGCATGCAAGCATGAGTCTCTGGGTTCAACCACCAGTACTGCAAAAAAAAAAAAAAAAAAAAAAAAAAAAAAAAAAAAAAAAAAAAAAAAAAAAAAAAAAAAAAAAAAAAAAAAAAAAAAAAAAAAAAAAAAAAAAAAAAAAAAAAAAAAAAAAAAAAAAAAAAAAAAAAAAAAAAAAAAAAAAAAAAAAAAAAAAAAAAAAAGAGAGAGAGAGAGAGAGAGGAAGATCAAAGAGCAAGAGATAATATTTGATTACAAAATAAGGAAAAATATAAATACCATTAGATAAAGATAAGAGGAATGAGATATAAAAACAAGAAAAAATAAAGTTAATAACTAAAAATATTGTAAAAAGAAAAAAGTTAGAAAAAAACCCCCAAGGAATTGGAAAAGCTTCTTTCTGGGTCCTCTGATATCGGCATCTGCCAGATTTTGGAAGGTTGCATAGTGAGTCATATCTGGAATGTACTGCAGTTCCTCCCTGTTCGTACTGCACAGATTGGTGCTGTATATGGGCTGAGGGCCCTTTCAGTCAAGGGTATGTTGTCAGTATTGGTGCTGCATTCACTTTGGAAGTTTTCCTTGTTTGTGTACTGGTGTTGCTGCTGGTCCCAATTAGCTTTAGGGTCTGTGGGCTGGGAAGGTTCCCATTTGCTCCATAGCCATTGGGTTTGTGCACCAAGGGGTGACAGATGTCCAAGCTAAGAGGTATCCCTGGAGTTTATTGGAGAGTGAAGGAAGCAAACACAGTGCTGAGTTCTGTACTGGAGGGAGAGAACTGAGGAAACAGACCTGATCTCAGTACTTTCAGATACCACTCAGCAGTAAACCACCCTCTTGGAGGGATTGTTGTTGTTAGATGCTGTGGAGTTGGATCTTACTCATAGTGACTCTATGTGCAACAGAACGAAACACTCCCTGACACTGTTTATGCTTGGCACAATGTCAATTCTTCTCTGCTATTCATACGGTTTTTGATGGCTGATTGTTTTGAGATTGTTTCAGGAGTGGGTGGCCAGGTCCTTTTCCCATTTTTTTACAGTGCTGGACATCGAATCCAGGGCCTCAGAGTGTTCAGAGCAGCACTCTACCAAGTGAGCTAAACCCTGTCAGAAGGAGGAAGCTGCAAATATCCCTCAATCTAGCTGGGTGCCATAGCACAACCTATAATCCTAGCAACTAAGGAGCCTGAGGGAGGATTGTAGGTTTGAGACTGGAGGTACCCCATACAACTTAGTAAGACCCTGTCTCAAAAAATGAAAAAGGAACTAGGGAGCATCTCAATGGTATGTGTGAGGCCCTAGGTTTAACCCCTTGTACTATAAATCATCATCATCATCATCATCATCATCATCATCATCATCATCATCATCATCCAGCCACTGTCACACCTGGAATTTGAGCTCTCATAAGGGAGTGAGGTAGCTCAGGAGGCTGAGCAATTTACTGGTCACAATCTCAGAGGTCTCAGCCTCTGCACTAGTCTGGAGGCAATGGGGATTGCTCCTTGCTATAGATGGTGGGGCTACCAACCATTGCATCCTCCACAGACTGAGCTCCTTAACCCTAAACTTCTCAGTGGGTCTCTATCCAATACTCTCTCTCCATGGCTGCCTGTTCTGGCCATCTCAACACAAGTCAGGGAACCTGGTGACTGTTGCAAGGTCTCCCCAGGCTCCCTGACTTGTGATTGTTCTTTGTTTTTGGGTCCCCAGAGTAGCTTGGTGTCTCAGTTGGCCCCCTCTCAAGATGACAACTGGCTGTAGCACCCAAGATAAGGAAGGGACTCTATGGATTTCTCATTCAGTGGAGTCACTATCACATCAAATCCCTACACTGTATTTAAGGCTTGTGAGAACTATGGATTTTTCCTGCAGCTAGGACTGGCAGTATGTTGTCACTAGGGCTGCCTAGCTTACCTTCAAGTTCTCTTCTCCTTGAGGAGCAAAGGGTAGGGCTATGGACTGTTTCCTACTTTTCTATACCTTGCCTTTCTGTTTCTCTGTGCTTTTTAGCTTTTCTGTCACTTATTTTTTGATTCCTAATGCTCTTCCTCTCTTTCTGTCCTCAGAATATATTCTCTCCTTTGTTACCCTGATTATCCTCATTCACAGAATTGCATGGAGGGAGCATCTAACCTGCTGTCTTACCCCCTTTCCTTTTTCTTACCTTGAGTCATTGTGTATCCACCTATTTTAGATATATGTCTTTAAAAAGTCACATATTTGCTTTTTATTTTTATTTTTTTCATTTTATTCAGTCTGATAATCTCTTATCTTTTAGCTGGGGCACTTAATCAATTTGTATTTGATATAATTATTTACACCTTCAGGTTTTTAGTTAAGATTTTTGTCATTTCTCTTTGGCCTTCTTTTTAAGTACTTTTCTTTCCTTGCCTTCTTTTGCATTGATTGTTTTTGGAACAGTTTTAGGTTTACAGCAGAATTGATCAAAAGTATAGTGTTCCAGGATATCTGCTGCCTCTGCCACCTGCACAGCCTCCTGAACTATCAGCATCCTACACGATTTTTTTTTTTTTACAGTTGTTGAATTTACGTGAACTTATGAGCCTATATGTGCACAGCATTTTATCTCCCAGAGTCCAAAGTTTACTTTAGGATTTACTGTTTGTGTTGTACATTCTATGATTTTGAAAAATGTATAATGATTTGTATCCACTCTTATATCATACAGATTAATTTCACTGTACTAAAAGTCTGTGCTGTTTATTCATTCCTTTATTGCTGTCAATTCTGCCAAACACTGTGGGGTGTGTGTGTGTGTGTGTGTGTGTGTGTGTGTGTGTGTGTGTGTGTGTTGCTTGGGATCAGACAGGGACTTGCACATGCTAGGCAGACACACTGACTCAACGGCACCTAACAACAACAACAATAAGCCTGAATTTATTTCTACTTTGTATTGCTTTTCTGGTTCTTCCTCCTGATACCTTGTTTCATTATACCGTTTTTTTATTTGAAAAATTATATAGAGAAGTCTTTGTGCTCCAAATTGAAAGTATATTAATTCTTCTAAGAAAAAGTATGTTTACTTCTGCTATGCATTTGAGATCACTTACCTGTCTGGGACTGTTGCTATTTAGAGGGGTAAAGAGGGAGAGAAAAAGTGCAAAATACAGGATGCAACTCTGAAAATCCCTTCCAAAAAATCATGCTATAACTCATAATTGCATACAACTGTTATTACATATTAATCAAAATTTCCCCTTTTTTGTTTACTTTGTTCTGTAAAATGTTTAAGGAGATAGAAGTGTAAGTAATCCTGATTTGATAATTGCATAATGGATATATGAACTGAATTATCACTCTATCCCATCAATATGTATAATTAAAATACTGATAAAAAGACAACAACAACAAAAAGAAAGCAAAACACAAAAAAAGTTTTCAAACCACAGGCACATTTCACAGTACTTTTCCATCTGAGCTCCTCATATCACTCCAAAGCCCATTTCGCATGAGTAACAGGAACCTGTCAAAAGAGACTAGAGAAGCTGGAAGAGCAAGGCTTTGTAGACCATTGTCACTTTTTCCCCCCAAGGAGGTTGTTGTATTCTTGTATACTTTAGCTTCTAGGGAAGTCACAATGAATGGTCCAAGAACATTTGAATATTCCTAGGGGAATGTGAGCTGTAATTGGCCCAAGAATATCACTTAGATTGTTCCTTATGTCCAGCTATAGACAAATAAGTAAATTATATAAATCTTAGCTCAGATAGAAGGCAGGTGAAAATAAAATGTCCAAAGACAAAAGAAAGATTAGATTATTACAATAGATGTAAGAGATAAGAAAATGCCAGGTAGTAGAGGCCTGATCCTAGAGAAATAGAGAATAGAGAATAGAGAAATAGATAGTGTCTATTTCTAGGGAAATAGATACTATCCAAAGAAGATCTAATAGCATACTTCTGCTGTTTAAGTGGGAATCCTGGACTAGTTTTCAATTTGGACTGAATCCTTCCATTTCCATTTCTCTGTCTTTCTCTCTGCTTTGCTCCCAGTGTGCATATCTCTCTCTCCCTCCCTCCCCCCTCTCTCTTTCTCTGTCTCTTCTTCTCTCTCTTTTTCTCTCTCTCACATACTTTAACACTTAGGACTACTTACTGTTCTAAGCCAAATTATATTTGGCTGTCTTCTGGCTTTCAACACGAGGCTGGCACGTTGGAGAACTGGTATCCTTACCAGCCAGGGAGTTCTATAATCCACAACCATGGAATCTTGCTGCTAGAAAAGGAATAACATTGGTTTTCCCAAGTATAGATTATGGGTCATAAAGTCTTTGGAAGTGTCCTAACGTACTTCTCTGTTCTACCTGGGTTTCCCTTTCTCTCTCTCTAGCTTATTTTATGAGTGCTTAGTTTTAACTATATAATGGCAATGTTGATTATAGTAATTCATGTGAACAGTTTATTATTTATGCATGATTTCCATGGCAAACAGCAATAATGACTTGTAATCATTGTATATATTATTAAATGAGTGTCAGGTCAATATTGTATACTTACTATAATTATGGGCTGGGACTTAGCTCAGTTGGTAGAGCACCGCTCTGCAGTCTCTGAGGTCCCGAGTTCGATTCCCAGCACCCCAAAAATGGGAGAAGGACATGGCAATCTACTCCCAAGGCAATCCCAAAACAATCAGCCATTGAAAACCCTATGAGGGTCACTATGAGTCGGATACCGACTCGACGGCACCTAACAACAACAACAACTATAATTATGGTACTTTATCACTCATGGATACCCATTTAAAGAAATTATTAAAACTCAATACTGTAATAAGAACATTAATTTCTAAAAGTCTAGTCTTATTTATTGAATAAACTATAGTAGTATATGTTTACACACAGCTAAATAGCTCTTAAAAATGTGATTCCGAATGGAGAACAGAAACAAGAGGCTATGCTGTTTCCCTCAGGAAGCCAAATGAATAGAGGAGGAAGAATGCCATTGCTTTTGCCAATGAAGAAGACACCCAGCATTCTCATTTTTCTCTGTTAATTTTTGACATTGGAACATTCTAAAAAATGAGTCTTCTTTAAGTAATATGTAATCGATTTGAACACATTTTAAAATTTCATTTCATCACATTTAAAGTTTAATAGAGCACAATTAAGACATAAAATTTTCATCTCAAACCATTAAATTTTTGTAAGTCAAACAAAAAATAACACGTTAAAGTTTTGGTGGCTGATGTAGCACAGTGGTATCAGTGATTTCTTTTTTAATACTGAGAAAGCTTTATTAAATTTGTAGAATTATTGCCTAGTAAACACTAGATGGTGCAATTGTGCCAGGACCACATAATGAAGTATGGATTTTTTTTTAAAAGGTGTCATGATGAAATTAAAATTATAGTTTGAGGAAAATCTTTGGAAATAAGAATTCTCAAAATGCTAAAATAGAGTAAAAGAATATTGCTCTTCTATTAATTGATCTGGGATTCAAATGTGGCTCAATATTGTGATTTAGACCACAGAGGTCTAAAAGTATTTGTATACAGTACATATCACATTTTCAGATCAACTAATTACAACCCTTCCAACAAAAAGCAAAAAACTAATCCAATTTGGTTTTCTATTAATATTTAAGTATTGAATTACTTTCCGACAACAATTTAATAGGCTTATTCTCTGTTCTTTCAAATCATACTAAAATGCCCTACGATCTGAACAATTATCTGTAATATTATATATCATCTTATCAACTTAGTGTTGATCAGTTATAACTTGAAAAATAGCTTTCCTTTTGGTATGTTTTGTCTTCTTTTATCCATTAAAAAAGGACTCTTGCATTCCTATGTATGTTCAGGCTATTAAACTATTAAATTGAAGAGGCAGTTTCTGAAATGAAAAATAACTGTTGTTAGCTTATTTGTATGTTAAAGAGAAGAAAAGAAAGCATTTCTATGCAGATAATTTAAAGCCTTAAGTCTTAATTCTAGAAGTTTTTGTTGTGTTTTTCTTTTAAGTTCTTTTCCAATTTGAGATACAGTCCTGTTTGGAAACTAAAAAGAGAAGTCATTTATGACTCCCATTGATTTCATGATAATGTCTGTCACATTTGTTTGAAAGCAAAATATGAGGCTATTTCATGTCTTCCCTTTTTATCTTTTTTTGGTAACAGGGCCTACTATGTAGCACAAGTTGACCTAAAACTCATTTTGTAGCCCAGATTGGCCTCAAACTTGCAAGCTTCTTGCCTCAGCTTCCCCAGTGCCATGTACCATCATGCCCTGCTATCTTACTAACACATTCATTGTTAATCACAAAAATTCAATTTAAGTAGTTCAGTAGGCTATCATAACTGATAGATTTACACAAACTCTGTTTTTTTTTCATGCCATTTTCTGTGAATCAGATACACTCTGACAAAGTCATATAAAACTAATTTATTTATTTATGTGGATCAAATCCAAGGCCTCTCTACCACTGAGCCACATCTCTAGCCCAAAACCTGATTTTATATTTTACTAATTTAGTGAAACAACCTAGAGCTCTAAATTATTTTCTTTTAAACAACTTATTTAATATTTCCACCTGCACAAAATTATAATAGTAGAAATTATGTTTTCTGAAATTTTATCCCTCTACTGTTATAATACTTTAAGATTATCATTTTTAGAATTTTTCTTTTGAATAGTTGATATTTTTATTTTGAGGTAATATTGTTTTATTAGCTATGAATAAATTGAGTATTACACATTTATTTCAGAATATGTGTTATCTTCTTAAAATGTATATTACTAATCATACTGTATTATACTAGTTATGTTATTCCCTGTAATTAGCAGAGGAGACCCAAAGGGAACAGCTATTTTCTTTGATTTGTAGAAACAAGTTGTGGAATTGAAAAGTCACTATTTTATAGTAGTTGGCAGCCTTTATAAAATAACTTGTGCTATTCTTGCAGATATATCCATTATCACAAGTGCCTCTATTTAATGTCACCCATGTTAGCTACATTAGCCAGGAGGCTGAATAGCCATGAAAATGGGAGTAACCTCTGACCTCAGAAATCATTCTTTTAAAAAGAGGATTGAAACATTGGTGATAGAAAATTTGAATTGCTTTTGCAGCTACAGTGTTTGTTCTGTGAATACTTAATTTATTTTACAGCTATACTTTTTCTTCCAAATCTGTCAGTCTTTCAGAAGCATCAAATTCACTTCAGGAAGAAAAAAAAATACTTCCTTCCCAGGACTGTATTATTGAATATGGTATTCAGGCTTCAAATAGTTTCATTTAGGTAATACATATAGTTTCAAGAATGGGAATCCTCACATTTGACACGCTCTGTTAAATATATAGCTCATTCAAACCCTGTCCAAGATATTTCTATGCAGGCACTTATTTTGGATAATCTTTTTCATGACTACAACTTGATTTCTTAGCTATGTGGAAGCCTGGTAGAGTGTGAAGACACACACACACACACACATAAACAATATATATAATTGATATGGAAATATGTGTTTCTGTATACATTATTTAAGTTTGTTTAGACTTTATAAAGAATTTGGATTTGTATTATATATGTACAAGTTTATTTAGCTATTTGGAAGATAATTTATGCATGCCGTATGTATAAACGGTACAGGCCTCATGTTTGGTGTGTGGGAAATTACACATAGAATACTCATTAAGGTAATGGGATTGCTAAGGCTGATTCTCACATGCTGACTGAAAATTTAGCCCAAAGAGATTTGAAAGTGATGTCAAAAAACCAAGTTGGCTTTTAGTCTCATTAGTTCAAAGTTGTTATAACTAGTCTGTATAATTCTGGCTTTTACATGAATCTTATACCCTTACCTTTAACATTTAGTAATGCCCGGCTGGATTAGGGAAGGAGAGTAAAGCTGTATGAATCAAGCACTCTCTGCTATAACATCAACTGAGGCAAAATAAAAGCATTTGCTCTATATTTTGATACTTGCTATTCAGTTTCTTTTACTATTCAGTTTTTAATAATGACAAATGGAAGGCTCCATAAACTTTGTGGGTGGATGAAAGTGTTGCCAGAAGTGATGTAAAGGATGCGTAATGGAAAACACCAATGTTGTATTAATCTGTACCCCATCATCATTTACTAATAAAGGGAAAAGAGTAATGACAAGTGGGATTTAAAAAATAAGAAAGGATGTTATAATGTAAAAAAAATAAAATTAGTCTGAAATATATTTATTTTCAACATTACACAAGTAATGTGGAATGAGAAAACATAAATGATCATAATTCATTATATTATATACTATATTACATTATAAATTTTGATGTAAGAGCTATTTGTTTGCATGCAATTTTGAGAAATCATGAATTACTGAAACCCCTGTGGATTAAAATGGTTATTAAATCAAAGTGGAGCCAATTAAAAACTGAAATGCAGAATTTAATAATATTTTGTTGTTAGGTACCATCAAGTCACATCTGACGCTTAGTGGCCCTATGTACAGCAGAACGAAACACTCCCTGCCACTGTGCCATGCCTGGCACTGTTGTCCGTGTTTATCTGCTATTCGTAGGGTTTTCAATAGCAGATTGTTTTGGGAGTGGATTGCCAGGTCCTTCTCTCTAGCTTGAAGCACCTGGTATTCCCAGGAGATCTCCCATTTTAGGACTAACAAGGCCAAACCTGCTTAGCTTCCAAGATCAGGAGAGATCGGATGATAAGGTGCTGTGGCTGTAGACTCAGTCATATTTTAGTTAGGAAAATATATAGTAGATGTAGTTCTAGCTCACTTCCTTTCTGCATTTCATATTTAACATAAACAGTCACAGAGATATGACTGTAAGCATATATAATATAAAACACCCTCTCATTGTTTTCTGGTTTACCAGTAGCACCTCATTCTTTTTTATTGTCTGAAGAGTTGCCAGCACCAACTCTATTCCTTGGGCAACCATAAGAGGGGGTTTCTACACAAGCAAGCTGCTGTATGTGAACAGTGCACAAAATTATTTGCTCTAAACATGAATATTTTGTGTAATGAACTTTCTGAATTTCATACCTTTTTAAATTTCATTTCAATATTTTTTTGCACTGGTTGTTAATACTCAGACTTTAGAGGAATTTAAAAAACCTAATAATAAAAGAAAAACAAATATTTTAATGTTTTAGGAAATACTAAGAGGTCAAATAAATATTTGTCTAATACTTGTAAAAATAATGATTAAATATCATTTTTAATATAGAAATGAATATTTAGGTATTCATTTCTGTTGTCTTCAATATACTTTTGCAGATCATCTTTAAGCCACCTAAATAGTGTTACAGAAAATGATTCCTATGTAGTTTACAAAAGTCTGTTTTTAAATTTTAATTCTCAAGATCGATTATAGAGTAGGGTGCGGTGGTGCACGCCTGTAATCCCAGCAACTTTGGAGGATCACAAGTTTGAGACCAGAGGCAGTCTGCATAATTTAGTGAGACCCTGTCTCAAAAAAGTAAAAAAATTGGCTGAGGGTGCAGCTCAGTGGTACAGCACTTGCAAAGCGTGCAAGCGTGAGGCCCTGGGTTCAATCCACAGTACTGAAAAAAAAAATTCATTTTAGAGCTCTTAGAATTATTTTAATAGGATATCTTGTTTTTATTTAGAATGCCAGTAAAATGATGAAATTACTTAAGTAATAATATAACACAAATAACTCAAGATATGACTATTATCTGTTCACCCATATGAATATAAACAAATGATAATACTAGAATTATTGGTTTGCATTCTCTGATTGCCTATACATAATAGAATATTGAACTAGAGGAAGAAATACACTACTAGAAAATTAATTTTGGACTAATCAAAATTTTGCCAGAGTTTTTCTTTAGCCATCATTGTGGAAAGGAGTTCATTCAGAATATTTAGTTTACATTAAGTACATGTTACAGAAGCAGAAGAATAGCCTCTCTTTTACCTTGTAATATCTGTAATATCTGTACAAGTTTTTTGTTTTGCTTTTTTTTGTTGTTTTTTGAGACAGTCTCTTGCTACTGCATTAAACTTACCTTCTTCACAGTCAGCCTCCTCAGTGCTAGGATTATAGACATGCACCATCACAACTGGTGGTGTCTGTACAGCTTTTACTTCAGATGGTAATGGGGGTTTTAGGTACCAGAAAGTTAGTTAGATTGCATAGAGATAATACAAGTTTCCACATAAGTGAAAGTTGTAAGTTAAATATCTTAGTAGAAAACACAAATTAATTTTAAAGAACTTAATTATTGAATTGCATATTTGGGATTTCACTTTTCTTTTCTTTTTTTTATTAGAAATTTTTAATGTACATCTTAATGTGATTCATTTTGACATGATTTTCATTGTGACATTTCCATGTATGCATTTTGATAAACATTATTCATATAGGTTACCCCTTACCCTCCCCTATGCTTCCCCCCCTCCCTCCCTTCCCATCTAAGTTTCCCATCTAAGTCTTCTCTATCTTTTACTTAGTAGTATTTTTCTATATGTCCTTGGGTTCCAGTTCTGTTTAAGATAGAAACTTTTCCTGTAGTGGTCTTTGTTTTTCTCTTGTTAGAACAATTACATGCAATTTCTAGTCCACTTATATTGACATCATTCTTATCTCCCCGCCACTTTTATTATGATCCGACCTTTGAATAGGATTTTTCCTTCTTGTAATTTTGAATCAGCTCCCTCATATGAGTGAGAACATGTGTTGTTTCTCTTTCTGAGCTCCAGCTCGCTCACTCAAAATAATTTTCTCTAATTCCATTCATTTTGCTGTGAATGACCTTATTTCATTTTTCGTGATTGCTGAATAGTATTCCATTGTGTATATATACCATAGTTTTTTTATCCATTCTTCTGTTGAAGGGCACTTTGGTTGATTCCATATCTTTGCTATTGTGAAAAGCTCAGCATTGAACATGGAGATGCAGGTGTCTCTGTGGTATGATAACCCATCTCCCTTTGGGTAAATTCCCAATAGTGTTATAGCTGGGTCATATGGTAGATCTATTTTTAGTTTTTTGAGGTACCTCCATATTGATTTCCACAGTGGTTGCACCAATTTACAGATCCAGCAACAATGTAAGAGTGTTCCCTTTTCCCCGCAGCCTCGCCAGCATTTGTTGTTGTTTGTTTTATTGATCTTGGCCATTCTTACTGGTGTAAGGTGAAATCTCAGCATTGTTTTGATTTGCATTTCCCTAATGGCTAGGGATGTTGAGCACTTTTTCATGTGTTTCATGGCTTTATGGACCTCTTCATTTGAGAACTGTCTACTCAGTTCCTTTGCCCATTGTGTATTGGGTTGTTTGTTTTTTTGGGAGTTTTTTTCTTGAGTTCTTTATAAATTGTAGTAATTAGACCTTTCTCTGATGTATAAAATGTGAAGATTTTTTTCCCATTCCGTGGGGGTGTCCTTGACTCTGTTAATTGTTTCTTTTGCTGTACAGAAGCTTTTTAATTTCATGTAATCCCATTTATCTATTTTTGTTGCAATTTCTTGAGCAATTGGAGTCCTATTAAGGAAATACTTTCCTAAGCCTTTATGATGGAGTGTGTTGCCTATCTTGCCTTCTACAAGTTTTAATGTTTCTGGTTTTATGTTGAGGTCTTTTATCCATTTTGAGTTAACTCTTGTGTATATTGAGAGATGGGGATCAACTTTCATTTTTCTGCATGTGGGTGACTATGTTTCCCAGCACCATTTGTTGAAGAGGCTGTCCTTTTTCCAGTTTATTTACTTTGCTCCTTTGTCGAAAATCAGGTGGCTATAGGTGTGTTGAGGTATATCTGGGTCTTCTATTCTGTTCCAGATGTCTTCAGGCCTATTTTTGTGCCAGTTCCAAGCTGTTTTTGCAACCACTGCTCTATAGTATAGCTTGAAGTCAGGAATTGTGATTCCACCTGCATTCGTTTTGCAGCCTAAGAGTGTTTTGGCTATTCGTGGTCTTTTGTGGTTCCATATGAATTTATGGATCATTTTTATTATCATTATTTGCAGATGATATGATTTTATACTTGAAAGACCCCAAAACCTCAATCAGAAAACTTCTGGATCTAATTAACTCCTTCAGCAAAGTTGCAGGCTACAAAATTAACACACAAAAATCAATAGCTTTTCTTTACACCAATCCCAAACAGGAAGAGAAAGAAATTTCAGGAAAGATACCATTCATGATAGCCCACCAGAAAATTAAATACCTTGGAATCAATCTAACCAAAGACCCTTCAGATCTCTACAAGGAAAATTTCAAAACATTAAAGAAAGAAATAGCAGAGGACACTGAAAAATGGGAAGACCTCCCCTGCTCCTGGATAGGGAGAATTAATATTGTAAACATGGCTATCCTACCAAAAGCAATCTATACCCATTAAAATTCTACTGACTGACTTTGGGGTTTCACTTTTCATCAAATGCTAACTTTTCTAAAATGTGTTTCCTGTAAATATTTTTAACAATAGACATTTAATCAATTTTTTTAACAGTATGTTTAAGTTCTAGGAAAGTTGGGTTCAAGAATTGCAAAAGGTGGGAGGTGGAGGCAGGAGGAACACAAGTTTGAGACCAGAGGTAGTCTCCATAGCTTAGCGAGAGCCTGTCTCAAAAAGTAAAAAAGAAAAAAAAATGGGCTGAGGGTGCAGCTCAGTGGTTCAGCACTTGCAAAGCATGCAAGTGCGAGGCCCTGGGTTCAACCTCCAGTACCACACACACACACACACACACACACACACACACACACACACACACACACACACGGAATTGCAAAAGGGAAAATTGAGAAAAGTCTGAGAAATAGACACCACCATGAGGTCTAATGACTGATACTATATTGTTTTGAAAATATTTTCACTAACCATAGAGTTATTTTACAACTTGTATTTTTTTGGGATAAACTAAAAGTTACTAATTTCTGTGATTAAACAATTTACTTTTCATAAATGTTACTTTATTATGAGGGATAGGATCTTGGCTATTCGAACTATTACATGGTGAAATTCTATCAGGGTAGTTTCATCTTTTTGGACATTTATTACTTTAAAAATAGAAACTCTTATAACTGTTGAGTTTTTGTCAGTTTGAAAAAACATGTCAAAATAATATATGCTTTAAAAATATTTTCCTTGAATGATAACATGAATGAATGTTTTTAAAGGAGGTGTTGACACTAGTGATTTGATGGTTGCTATTAAGCTATAAAGAAAATATACAGAGTGTTACAGTACATTTAAAGCAGATTTATGTTAGTAATGCATACTAAAGTTGTTGGGGTATGAAGGTTGTCTTCATAGCTGAGTAACCTTGCTTGTATGAATTTCTCTCCCTTACTATGCTGAAAACATTTTGTTAAGGCAATTTTAAAATTATTTCTAGCTTGAAATATTTTTAAATTATAAAAGTGCTAAACTCAAATAGATTATAGCATTCTAATTCTACAAGATATTCACATTTGTTAGTGTTTCTTCTTTTTCTACACTTGCATATTAATGGATCAATTCATATATAGTGAATCAATTTTCATTTTAATATCTTATTTGGAATTCTATATATCTAACTATAATTTTACATGTTATTTTTAATAATACTAATGATAGTAATTTAGAAATACTTAATTATATACAGTTGGAGGGGCTTATTTATTTGTTTAAAGGAGTAGTCCTGGACCTTATGATTATTCAGGTTTCTTTGCCAGTTTATAAGATGTAATTTTATGTTTTCATGTTCTTTGAAAATTAAGCCTTATTTTAACCTATCAAAAATGAAAACACACACACACACACACACACACACGCGCGCGCGCGCGCGCACAGAAGGAAGAGAAAGAAAACCAAAGCCTTATTACCTGTGCATAATACAGGATGATTACATATTTATCAGATTCAGGTTTTGCAACTGGGTAATTGTGTTTTTGTTAGCAGAGATATGGTATTCACTTATTCATTCATTAACTCAAATGAAAACAAATATTTATAGAACATCTACTATGGTCAAGAACCTGGGTATAAAATAGTAAGTTATATATAACAGTTTAAGTTGCTTACAGTCTTGTGAAGGACACAGGTAAATAGATCATCAACATCTAAGTACATAAGTTTAATGTGTGTTATGGTTGAGGAAAGTGCTCTGAAAGTATCTCTGATGGAATTGAGTTAGGTCATCTAACCAACTCTTAACTGAGGCCTGGTCTTGGAGAAATGCATTTGAAGGAAGTTTTGGCTAACCTGATGCCTACTGTTAGACAGGAAGTATTAGAGGGGGAGATAAATGGGGATGGCTAAGTGCATTTGAGAAGAAATAATATGTAAAAAGGCAAGGAGAGTAGAGAGCAGATTATGATTTAGGAGACTCAAAGACATAAACAACATTTACTGATGAAGATCAAAGATCATAGCCTTCAGTGTGGGTTGCGACTAAACATCAACAAAACAAAAATCCTTACAACTGGGTCAGTATGTAACTTCATAATAAATGGAGGAAAGATTGATGTTGTCCAAGATTTGCTTTGCTTGGCTCTATAAGCAGTAGTCAAGAAATCAAAAGACACATTGCTCTGGGAAAAGCTGTAGCAAAGGATCCTTTTAGAGTATTGAAAAGTAAAGATGTCACATTGAAGATGAAGGTGTGCCTGATTCATACCATGGTATTTTCATTCGCATTATATGGTTGTGAAAGCTGGACATTGAACAAGGGAGATAGGAAAAGAATTAATGCTTTTGAATTATGGTGCTGGAGACATCAATTGAATATATCATGGACTGCCAAATGAACCAACAGATGTGTCCTAGAAGAAGTGCAACCAGAGTGCTCCTTGGAAGCAAGGATGGCTAGACTGCATCTTACATATTTTGGACATGTAGTCGGGAGAGACCAATCCCTAGAGAAAGACGTCATGTTTGGGAGAGTGGTAGGTGAGCGAAAAAAAGGAAAATCCTTCTCCAGATGGATTAACACAGTGTCTGCAACAATGGGCTTAAAAATAAATAAGATCATGTGCCTGGCACAGAACAGGGAAGTGTTTTGATCTGCTGTACATAGGGTTGCTATGAGTCCAACTCGATGGCACCTAACAACAAGAACAAGACGTAAATGTTCAGAGGTGTGGCTGGAACTATATGTAAGGACCCATTTCATGCATAGGTTTGTATATCATTGGCATTTCATCCTTGATGCAATGAGGAGTCATTAA
The DNA here is from genome assembly GCA_007922755.1 of Pedetes capensis. Taxonomy (NCBI): domain Eukaryota; kingdom Metazoa; phylum Chordata; class Mammalia; order Rodentia; family Pedetidae; genus Pedetes; species Pedetes capensis. The sequence continues at coordinate 65,666 of VMDO01003875.1, forward strand.
GGCTTTTCAGAAAAGTGACATAATTATCCTTTCTATTTGGAAAAATTTCCCTGGCAGCAGTGTGGAGAATGGACTGGAAGGAGTTAGATTAGAGGCAGGGAAACCAAGTGAGGGCTGAATGATTGGTTAAGAGGTGTTTGGGAGCATAAACTAAGGTAGCATCAGTACAGATGGAAAAAACAAAAAATATATAACCAATAACAGCAACAAAGCTGGCATGTGGAAGTTTGTGGAAAAAATCATACTGAAGGTGACACTCAAGTTTTTGGCTTAGATAAGAAGGTAGATGATGCTTCCATTCATTGTGTTTGGAACTATGGAAGAAGGTAAGAATGAAGAATGTGAATTCAGTGCCAGAAATGGTAAACTTGAAGATCATGTGGAATATTGTAGGGGGAGGCAGTAAGCAGTTGGATCTGTAAGTCAGAGCCTCAGGAGAGAGACGGAGACTAGCAATTAGGCGGCATCAACATGTAGGTGGTATTGGAGGGAATGAAATGTTTTGCAGGGAGAGAATAAAGAGAAGATTTGAAGATTCCCAAATAGGACCCTCAGGAACTCAATGTTTAAGAGATGGATAGAAGAAGAAAAACCAATGAAAAAATGTAAGAAGCATATGGAGAAAGCTGGGAAGAAAACAAGGAGAGGGCAATGTCACTGAAGTTGAAGGATGAGAGTGATTGAGAAGGTTTCAGGCAGTGAGAATAGATATATACCTAGAGTAGGAAATGCGTACTACATAAGAAATATGGATGAAGAACTATATTATTTCATAGGAGGAAACATTCTCTCTGTCTTGGGAAGAGAAATTCTTCATAGAGGAGACAGCATCTAAAAGTACATGAAAGAAACTACTGAATGTTAGGAAATATATTTCAGGTGAATGAGACATAGTAAAAAGTAGGTCTTTATAAGGCTGTAGCGGTAACAAGTTGTACATTTTCTAGTGATAGTTGTAGGGTTTGTGCTCGAGTTAAGATTGGGAAGGTACTAGAAGGAAATGATTGTGAAGGTCTTGATTACCAGGCTAAAGCTCGTTTCTTGGAAATAGGAAACCCTAGCAGAATTTTATCCTGCAGCCATACCACTGTGTTGTCAGATCCTGTCAGATCTCGGAAGCTAAACAGGGTAGGGCCTGGCTAGTACTTGGATGGGAGACTGCCTGGGATTGCCAGGTGCTGTATGCTTGGGAGAAGGACCTGGCAACCCACTCCCAAAAACATCCTGCCATTGAAAACCCTATAAATAGCAGAGAAGCACTAACAATAGTGTTTTGCCTGTGGTAAATAAGGTCACCATGAGTCGGACACCAACTCGATGGCACCTAACAACAAAGCAGGATTTTAAATAGAGGAATTTTATGATAAGGTTTTTTTCCTTTCATAAGATAAATCTGTCTATAGGTTGTGTTGGGCAGAAGGGAGATTCTTTGCAGAGATTATTGAGATAGCTCAGGAAAGAATTGAGGGCCTGATCCAACTAAAACTACAGAGCTAGAGGAGACAGGAAGTTATTGTCAAGCAGACAGAAATCAACGGAAGTTGTCAGCTGATAGGAGGGATGGGCTAAAGAGGAGGTGTTCCTTTTTAGTTTGCTTTCTTACTTTTTTTTAACAATTAGTATTGACTCACTTTGAACTTTCTACTCTTCTCCTCCTTCAAAGAAAACCTCTCTCTTTTTCGTTAGGAAAAAAGAAGCCATCAGTTTTGTCTTATTTTTGTTTTCTTCTCTATCTCACATCAAGAAACATGAACAGTCTTAAGATTTTACCCTGCTTTCAAACTAACAATTTAGCCTGCCACATTTCATGGATGCTAGTAGAAAACATGAGATTTCTGAGTCAGAGATGAAGGGCAGTTTATTGCACATAGAAACTGAGTAGCTAAAGTATCAGCCTTTTTGCACTGCTTCTCTGGACTTCCATTCTCCTACCTTGGATACTTGGAAGAGGGCTGGATGACATGTGTACACATAGTGGGTTGCATGGCTGGAGAAGAAGCCCAAGCTTAAGGACACAGAATTTTCTGTATTTGGCAGTAAACATGCCTGCCCTTTGCTCTGGAGGAAAGAATGATGCTGGGTAGTATGTGTGCTTACTCTTTTTTCCATAAAAGAAACTCTCTCTCTTTTCCAAGGTTGATTGATGTCCTTGAAAAGATAGTCTAGAACAAAGCAGTGCTTTGTTTGTGGAAATGTGGGAGACCTGTAGAGAATTGTGCTTCAACACCTCAAAACATAATATTTGTCCTTCCTTTGCTCCCATCACTGTCAAAAATAAAAAAGTGGTTTCTTTTTTATAGTGGACACCCCAGCTTTGTTTATGCTAATTTTTAATGTTTTTTCCTGAGACCTTGATTCATTGACTATGTCTTCTCTCCCAAAATCTTCAGTCATCAAATGCTTACTGAATTTCACTTATGCTGTATTGGGGAATATTACAGAGCAGCTTCATGTGGCATTCATGCTAGTCCAGATACTCAGTCAAATCAGCAGGGAAATAACCAGGATAATGTTAGAATCAGAAGCTTTAAAAAATGTTTAAAGAGATAGGAAGCTTAACTACCCTTATTTGATCATTACACACACACCATATATATATGCCTGCAGCTGGAGCCCTTTGGCATCCGATCCCCAGATCTCAGAAGCTAAGCAGGGTTGGGCCTGGTTAGTACCTGGGTGGGAGACCGCCTGGGAACACCAGAAGCTGTAGGCTTGGGAGAAGGACCTGGCAACCCCCTCCCAAAAATCAATCTGCCATTGAAAACCCTATGAATAGCAGAGAAGCACTGACAATAGTGTTTCGCCTGTTATATGTAGGGTCGCTATGAGTCGGATACCGACTCGACGGCACCTAACAACAACAACATATATATATATATATGTGTATGTATGTATGTATGTATGTATGTATGTATGTATGTATGTATGTGGGGCTGGGATTTAGCTCAGTTGGTAGAGCGCTGCGCTTCAGTCTCTGAGGTCCCGAGTTCAATTCCCAGCATCACAAAAATGGGAGAAGGGCCTGGCAATCCACTCCCAGGGCAGTCCTGAAACAGCCATTGAAAACCCTATGAGGGTCGCTATGAGTTGGATACCAACTTGATGGCACCTAACAACAACAACAACAATATATGTATGTATATATATGTATGTATATATGTATGTGTATGTGTGTATATATATATATATATGTAATCACACTGTTCCTCATAAACTTTTATAACTAAAATAATAATTTTTAAAAGAGAAAATATTAGAATAGGATAAACTCAATAAAGTTAAAAACAGAATGATATAACAAAGACTAGGACAGGACTATTTTATATGAGGTCACTGCAGAAGACTTAGGAAGAAATGACATTTGCACAGAGATCTGAATCCTGAGAAGCAGCCAGCCATGCAAAGACCACAGAGAAGGGATTTCCACATAAAAGAACAGCAATTACAAAGGCTCTGATGCATGAATGAGCTTGATATTTTGGGAGAATAGGAAGAAAGCACACATTTCAGTAGGGTACTAAGGGGAAGAAAATGGTAAAAGATTAATTTAGTAAGACAGTTTATGGCAAGAGGTTTGAATTTTATTCTGATATCTTTAAACTTTGTTGCTGCACTGTATCTTTCCTGTTATCTTACAGATATTCTAGTACCTGTCCCATTTTTAAATCAATTTTCAAATAGATGCCTCTATTTTCCTTTGTTTTCCAAATGTTTCAAAGTGGAGAAGGAATGAAAAGATTAATTTTCAACACTGGTGGACAATAAGAAATGATGCCATCAGAAACTGTGAGGAATTCCTGAGAGGAGAAGCAGAAGCCTAGAAAATGGCTCCTCAAAATGACACACAAGAGAAAACTGTGCGTGAAAGTAGAGCCTCAAAAATGTCAAGTTGTTGGTCAAAGAGGAAGTTATTTAAAGGTCTGTGCCTTAAATAGATGGACTGATATGTCTTCTTTCCCAGTTCTTCCTTTCCTAAGATAAACATACATACATGCGCATATGTCCATGTGAGCATGCACATATGTACATGTAAACACACAGTTTAGCAACAGCAGAAAGCAGTAGTTCTTACTCTTTCTTGAAATTCAAAAGCCACACATAATTGGGCTCTGTGGCACACACCTACAATTCGAACAACTTAGGAGGTTGAGGCAGGAGGATTGTGAGATTGAGGCCAGAGGCAACTTGTGCTTCTTAGCAAGACACTGTCTTAAAATAAAAAAATTTTTAAAGGAGGCTAGGGCTGTGGCTTGGTGACAGACCATTTGCCTAGGAAGCTGAAGGCTATGAGTTGAACCCTGCAGTAGTGTCTGTGGAGTGCCATTCCTGTTTAAGGTAAGACTCCTATCTGGGAGGGGCTTCTAGTGTGGCTGTTGCGGCATGAGGAAACAACAGAACCTATAGGGACTTCCCTATGGCATAGATGTGAGACAGAATGAAATGGAAAGGCAGCCCTGCACAGGGGAGGAAGTACATGGAAGAATCTACTACCATAGTAAAGCTTTTCTTTGCTGGTTGGAGCCCCACAAGCATGCCTCCCTAGTCTAGTCCTTACATCATAACGGGGCCAAGGCCAGGTACACAGTACCAGCAGTCAGTCCTATGTAGGAAAGAACAAATTGGGGAAATGATGCTTTATGCCTGTAGAGAAAACCTGGGTCACTGTAATCATCAAGTTAGATATTCATTTATAAATATAAATGGATAGTTCAGAATCATCAGACACAAGAAAACCAGTCAGAGGCCAGGCATGGTGGCACGCACTTGTAATCTTAGTGACTTGAGTGGTGGAGGTTTGGGCCATAAGTTTTGGGTCAGAGACAGTCTGTGTATGTTAGTAAGACCCTGACTCAAAATAAAAAATAAAAAATGGGCTGAAGATGCAGCCCACCCAGTGGTAGAGCACTTGCAAAGTATGTGCAGGGCCCTGGGCTCAGCCCCTAAATTCCAGAAGAAAAAAGAGCCAAGATGAACAAATAACTGATTTGGATGAGGCATTTAATTCAAAGAACAGAAGATATTTAAAAATATATTCTAAATAATAACCTTAGATTTCAGAAGACAGTGGAATCAAGACAGATCCCTGCCCAAAAGAAACAGAATGAGACCTTTGACATGAAAACTATGATTTTTAAAAATATGAAATTAAAAAGAAGCTAAATTGTGTGTGTGTGTGTGTGTGTGAGAGAGAGAGAGAGAGAGAGAGAGAGAGAGTAATATATCTAGCTATAGGTTAAACTAGCAACCTGGAAGATAAAGTCAAAGCAATGTCTATAAAAATAGACAAAAATTAGACGGAAGTTGAGTCATGGAAGGTCAATCCAGTCACTGCAGACAAGTCGGAATTGAGAACTGAGAGATGGCCCTCCGCATCTAACCATCTGGCTAAGTTATTAATATTAGTGGTTGGAAAGGGACTTTTGTACCTTGCTCCAACCAGAACATCTCTGCTTTTATAAGTTTTATATATCAGACTTATATGCAGTATTTTATTTAGGGAAAAAGTGTCCTGACAGAAAAAAAGTTTGAAAACTATTGACCTATGGGATAAAATTCAGACCTGTTGCATTTTATCCAAGCTCTTTATAGTTTCACCCCAGTTTGTCTTTCCAAAAGAAGTAAAGGGAGATTATGTGGAAGAGATAGGCATGGGCCAACTCATGCAGAGGTGTTAAATGTAGTCCTTGAGAAGCTTTTGAAGAACTTTAGACAAATGATCTAATTGATATATTTAAAATAAATTTTATATTAAATATTAAATATATTAAATATATACTAACTATAATATGCCTGCAGCTGTAGTACTGTGGTGTCCTATCCCATCAGATCTCGGAAGCTAAGCAGGATCAGGCCTGGTTAGTACTTGGATGGGAGACCATCTGGGAACACCAAGTGCTGTATGCTTGGGAGAAGGACCCAGCAACCCATTCCCAAAAATCAATCTGTCATTGAAAACCCTATGAATAGCAGAGAAGCACTGATAATAGTGTTTTGCCTATTGTACATAGGGTTGCTATGAGTGGGACATGGACTGGACAGCACCTAACAACAACAACAAATGTAATATATCATATCTCTGTTAAAAAGTAGTTTTAGATTTCTGGGGGAAATGGGTTGTAGGGGCTGAGAAGTTGAAATGGGAGGCCAGTCAGAGGCTATTGAAATGCTCCAGATAAGGCAGTGGTCTAAACTAGAGTGGTAATGTTATTGTTGTTAGGTGCTATGGAGTTGGGTCTTACTCATAGTGACGTTCATAGGGCTTTCATTGGCTGGTTGTGCTTTGGAAGTGGATTGCCACATCCTTCTTCTGTTTTTGCAGTCCTGCAGATTAAACCTGGCTCCTCAGAGAGTGTAGAGCAGCGCTCTACCAACTGAGCTAAACCCCAGGCCCAGAGTGGTAATTGTTGTTAGGTGCCATTGAGTCCATGTCTGACGCATAGTGTCCCTGTGTACAATAGGCAAAACACTATTGTTAGTGCTTCTCTGATATTTCATAGGGTTTTCAATGGCTGGTTGTCTTTTGGGAGTGGGCTGCTGGGTCCTTCTCCCAAGCTTACAGAACCTGGTGTTCCCAGGTAGTCTCCCATCCAAGTACTAACCAGGCCTGACCCTGCTTAACTTTCGAGATCTAACAGTATCAGACACCACAGTGATAATGCTGCAGGCAGAGTGGTAATAGGAGATGGAAAAAAGTAGAAAGATCAGTATGAAGTTTAGAAGAAGCAGATGAAGAAGAGAGAAAGAATAAGAAGTGGTGACTGATAGACAAATTACAAAGGGTAGGCTTTCTCTTTTTCTCTCCTTCTTCCTCTTCCTGTTTTCTTCCAACTCTTCTACCTCTCCTCCTCTCTCTAAAACAGTGAGCATTTCTGTATAGCTGGAGTATACTCCATGTTGTTGGAAAGGGAGATTAGAAATGTTGCTCACATTCAAAATGCATTACTTACATATTTTATCTAATAAAAATATCAGACCTTTTTTTGTTTGTTTTGAGTGAAGTAAATGTTTATTATCTTCACAGTTTCTGTGCATCAGAGGTGAGAGTGGCTTAAATGGGCTGTTCTGGCTCAGGATCTCTCAGGAGATTGCTGCCTTCTGAAGGCTGGCCTGGAGTGTGGCTCACTCACATGGCTGGCAAGTGTGTGCTGATTGTTCGAGAGAGGCCAGTACCCCCTCCTCGTCATGCAGTCTTCCCCATAGACAGTTTGAGTATCTTTACCACCCAATCGCAGGCTACCCACTCTTGCTCTGTCCTGGAATGGGGGAACAGGTACCTGCAAATAAGGGCTTATAGCCTTACACAGGGCTGTAGCAGTCCATCTGAGGTAGAGCCACCAACACTTTCACTCTACAATGAAAGAAACATGTACTGGTAAAACGATGAGTTTTGGAATTAGATTTGTGTTAAATGTAAAGCCCTATCACTTTTCTACTTCATAAGACAGGGAATTACTGCAATGTAATTGTTGTAAAATCTAAATGAGAAAATGCATGTAGCCTACCATTGTAGTTGCTAGGTGCCTTTGAGTCAAATCTGACTGGTAATGACCCTCGTAGGTTTTCAATGGCTGATTGTTTTGGGATTGCTTTGAGAGTGGATTGCTGGGACCTTCTCCCCATTTTTTGTGTTGCTGGAGATCTAACTGAGGGACTCAGAGAGTGAAGAGCAGCACTCTACTGAGCTATAGCATTCTGTAGGCACTATATAATTAGCTAACAAAAGAACTTTCTTCATCAAACAAAAAATGAGTTTGGAGATTATCTAAATTTATTGAAGTTTATAAACAAGTAAAAGCAATTTCTGAAAGAAAATTGCAAATTTTCCTCATTAGCATAATCAGTGATATATATAATGAGTAGAAGGTTAACAATGCCCAAGACAAATGTACCTTTAACCATTTCTCTGTAACTGTTATTGAGTATCTTTAATGGAAAATACTTCTGAGTATGCTACATATCAAACATTTTACAACAGTCATATCATACATTTCATACTTGAAACGACTAAATAATGTCTAAATATCAGTTTTTAAAATTACATAATTACAAAGTAGAATGTTTATCAAAAGAGGATCTGTGGCTACCATTTCTTGTGCAAAATCCATTATGGACTTATATGTATTAAGCTATAGATTTTTTTAAATTGCAGTTAAAAAACATATCATTTAATTTTTCTTCACTAGAAAATAACTGATGTACAATATTTATTACCTACTAAAAAAATTAGTAAACCCTACTTTGAACACCTAGGCACCTTCTCATCTGACAAATCCACAACTGTATTGTTTATGGACATACAGTTACAGCCTGATTTAGTACCAAAATCAATTATTAGAAGAGGTGAGAGAGAAGTCGCAAATATGGGAGTGATAATAATGTCTTTTCCACCTTAAAAATAAACCTTCCTCTGACTTTAGACTCTTCTCGCTACCATTCCATCCCATCTATGGGGTCAACCATCAGGTTGGTTTCCAAACTGATATTTTCATTCTAGATCTCTCTTCTGAGCTCCTTATCTGTGTTTGGGAGTTTAATGTTTACTGAAAGCTATATGAGCCAGACATTCCACAGAATATGCATCACCTAATCAATAAATGCTAACTGTAGGTTTGTACGTGTGGTTTTGTTTGCTTGTATTTCCTCAGTACTAGAGGGTTAAGTCTAGGGCCTGGCACATACTAGGCAAGTGCCCTACCACTGAGGTGGACCCTCAGTCCCTTTTTTATTTTTTATCTTGAAAGAGAGTCTCACTAAATTGTGCAGGCTGCCCTTGGCCTTGAACTCACAATCTCCTATCTCAGCCACTGGGGATTACAGGCATGTGCCATAATACCCAGCAGTTTTACATCTATTTTTGAATGCCGGGTGGCAACATGGGAGGTTGCAAAGCTAAAGTAGAGAATTATCCCAGAAAAATCCTGGTTGTACTTCTAATAGAAGATATTTTTTTCGTGGGAACTACCTGTCAAGGTAACATGATTAGCTTTTTCATTGGTGCAAACTGAGATTAAACCCATCATCAATTTGAAGGATAATAAAGAATGCTCACCAAGACATTAAAGGCATTAGCACAGGGAGGTCAGAACACCTGGAATGGGGCATTTATTCAGTGTTCATTGCTATTTCCATCTGCAGATATGTTCTGAATAAACTTGGTGGGAGGTGGGCAACCTTTTCTTTAAATCCAAATAACACACATACATAGTATTAAAAGTCAAAGAGTTCTACAAGGCACATGACTAACAAGAGCATTAGTCTTCCCAAGCACTCTCCAGAGGCAACTACTTTCAATTCTTCCTTAATTTTTCTGGTATTTACCTCCACATTTGGAAAGAACACAAATGTACTTATTTCTTCATTTAAAAGTTTTCATTTTTAATGTGTTAATTTCCTACTTTGGAAAAGAACTTAACCCTGTAGAGACAGGTGTGATGCTTTCCTTACTCATCTTAAAGGTCGCAGCTGATGCTCCTATAACAAAAGAGACGTTAATAAGAGAAACTGATAACAAATTTATTTGATCATGGTTTTATGTGGCACAGGAGCCTTCAGAAATGAGGACCCTGAGTGAGAAACCAGGGAAAACTGTCTATTTCTTTGCCTAGGTTTGATAAAGAGTGATAGCCATGTAGAAACATAATTAGACAGATGGGTATAATCTAATGACAATAGACTGGGTTGGGAAGCAGGAAGGCCTGTGTCTGTTCTTATTATTCTTTCCCTCTTGGACATCATTCCTTCTCTCCATGTATGGGGTAGAACCCCGGTTCAATAAGGGTCTTCCAGGGAGGAGGGAATAAGGAGAAGAGAGAAAGTGACCTAAGTTTTCATGGTTTGCTTTGCAAGAGATGTATTCTAGTTTCTATAATTTGCCTTGAGGAAAAGGAATTCTAGTTTCTTTGATTGTCTTCAGCAGGGAGTAAAGGCTACCAGAAGTTGATCAGAGAGCCCAGTCTCCTCCTGTACTTCAAAGTAGTCAGCATGCCACAGCACCGTGCTTTGGGGTATGGTGATCTGAGCCCTGTCAACCCCTACCTCAAGACTCGTCCCTTGCTCCTTTTTTCTCTCCAACATAGTTGCACCATGACTTTTGGTCAATTAGTATTTGCATTGTCTAAGTATGTAAATATTTTAACCAAAGCTTATGTAATCATATAACATGATTATTTTTTTTCTTCTCGTGATTTTTTATTTTTTATGCAGTTAATAATTGCCTTACTTTTTAAATTTGCTTATTTTTATATACCTATTATTTCATTCCCAATTTTCCCAGCAGAGGGTAAATCTTTAAGCTCAAATGCATCAGATAATTTCTTATTTTGTTAATTTTATTCTTTATTGGTGATATTCCTTTTGGAGTTCTCCAATCTTTTGCTTAAATCTACACTTACTGTTGTCTGCACAAGACAGATATCCTTATGGGATTTCCTTTCATCATCATTCTGGAAAATCTTTTTTTCTTTGTTCTTGTGTTGGATCCTTTATTTCCTGGATCTTATATCATCATCTTTGTTTACTCTATCCTTTAGTAGGACATTTTTTCAGTAGCTTCCTGAAAAATAATATCTAATAGTTAAGGTTTTCATGTTTTGCTTCTCTGAATGCCTGTTTCTAACCTTACACTCAGGTGTCTGTTGGGCTAGAAATAGAATTATAGTCAGGAAATAATTTTCCTTCAGAAACTTAAAGTATAACTTTCTTGTCTTCTAACTTCCAATTTTGCTATTGGGCAGTCTGATGCCTTGCTACTTCTTATGTGATGTGTTCGGTTTTGTTTTGTTTTGTTTTTTTCCTTCTCTGGAAGCTTTTAGGATACTTTATTTATCTCCAGTGTTTTGAGATTTCATAATGATGTGCCTAGGGGTTGAGACTTTTATAATTTTTGTATTGGTTACTTAAAGTTTTCTTTCAACCTGGAAAGCCACGTACTTCAGTTCTGGTTTTTTCTTATATTACTTCTTTAATAATTTCTTCCCTTCTGTTCTCTCTATTTTCTTTCTTAGATGTCTAACAATCAGTCTTACTGATATATCCAGATTTCTTTGTGTATGTATGGATGTTTGGTTGTGTGCTCATGCATGTGCATTTGTATTTCTTTTTTCCTTTTGGGAGACTTCCTCAACAGTATCTTACAAATCATCTTTTGAATTTTTTGTTTTGGCTCTCATATTTTTATTTCCAAGAGTTCCTTTCCTCCCTCATTTCTGTCTAGTTCCCCCACTCTGAGTAACGTTTTATTTCTTAAGAAGTTGCTCTGATATAACCTCTCAAAAGAGTCTTTTCAGTTTTCTTCTATTTGGGGAAAGATCATTGCCCAGCAGCGTTGACAGGAAGGAGCACCTAGAAATCTAAGTATATTTACATAGACTTTCAGACAGTTCTTTTGCTATCAGTTCTAAGTATGCTATTCCTTCAGAAGTCTTAGTGCTTCTAGTTTCTAAGGTTTTCTGGTGTTTCGATGCACATACTTTTTTTGATTCTCAGCTATTAAGACCCGCCCCTGTATTTGTCTTTCTGTCTTCTCAAATTTATTGTCAATTATCTCTTGCCCATCTGCTTTTTACCTTCCAAAATTTTGATGACATCTACTGTTTTCTTGCCTCTAGGTTTTTGTCCTATGAGTTTTTAAAAATTACTTTATTGTCATTTTAGTGCAAGTTTGGAAAGGAGTGAAAGTAAGTGTGCACAATCTCATGTCTTTATTGGGAGGTCCTCTATGCAGGACTTTGTTTATGTTGCCAAGGCATTTGGTCTTTCTACCAAAGGAAATTAAGCATTGACATATGCCATCATTCCTTGATTCTAATTTGCCCCTGATTTTAAGACACTGTTGATTTAGTAGCAAGTTCTAATGTAAAAAGCAACACCGTATTAAGTGTATGTAACAATTATAAGAAACATAAAATTTAAGAACCATCAAGTGTGATTAATAGTGACCAGAATTGGGGAAATACAAGAGATTCATGTGGGTCTCATGTTTCATTTTCTTTGAAGAAATTTCAGGTTTGGTAAATAAATATATGATTTCTATATTGATTGAAATTGAGATGGTATTAATTCTAGAAATATCTCTCTTTGTACTTTCCTCTTAGACATAGTTCTATTTTATTTGGTGTACTCAAATGTAATTTTATTCATTGCTTTTCTCCTTCTATTTCTTTCAGCCCACTAAATTATGATTCCTCAAGGACAAATTCTTGGCCCTTTCTCTTCATATCCTAAGTGCCTCACATGGTGCTGGGCCCAGTGGTTGGCACTTAGTAGATAATATGTAAATATAGGATGAACTGAACTAAAAAAATTAGAAGATGAAATGATACCCAATAAAACTCTAAAAATAATTAGATTTTTTTCATAGGTACTATTGAAATCAGAATCATTATTTTAAGGATATTGAATATTCATGAAGAAGAAACTGATATTTATTGAATAGTTCTCTGTTATGGATTTTCAAATATCTTTTTCTATTTACTCTTCAATAACTTAAAATAGAGTACAATTTTAAAAGCATAGGAAATGTTCTTTTTTAATCCATTATTTGTTTGGGTTTTAGGGCAAAACATTATCATAATTTAGAATCATCCTTGTTTTATTTTACTGATTTTTAAATATCAGGTAATAATTTCCTACTGTGTTAGGGAATTATTAGCATTTTAAGCCCTGATGATGTATGCCTGTGCTAAATATATTAAGGTGAAATTGATCCTTTCTCAGGGAACATTGGTGGTTATTCACAGACCTTAATTTCAATAAGAAAAGGCTGTTCTTTCCAATGTTACCTGCTTTCATTCTTTATCCAGCTGTTGAAACAAAATACTAAAAGTTTTATTTAAGTAAGAATCCTGTGACAAACCATTAATAAAGAAGACCACAACCAATCAGGGAAGAAAGTATATAAAGGAAGATCCAATCACAATATTAAAAGATACACTACAGAATTTTTATAAACTATGAGCACTTAGGGCCTATTTACATTTCATGAAAAACTCATCAGAGACTGAGAGGCTGAGAATTTAATGGGAGCCACTACTAAATATGGGTAGTGAAAATAGAAACACTTCTGTGATGTAAAATAATGTTTTAAAAGGAAGGTATTCATCAATCAGCCATAGAATGTTAATAATTCACTTTGGAGCTCATTATTTATCTTCTGTGAAGTTTGCTAAGCAAATAATGGGAAGACCCTTAATGCCTAAGAAACAACAATCTTAGGTATATCAGTTTACTTACAGACTATTGATGTACTGACCAAAAACAATCCTTAAATAGTCATTCAAGTAACTTTCTCCAAAAACTTTCTAAGCAAAATAAAGGAAGAATTGGCTGGAAGTAAATCTTTTGCCATGAATTATTTATACAAGTCACCTGTGTTCAAATGCTCTCTATATCACTTAAGTATAGAAAAGTAGAGTGGAAATAACACCATACAGATAATCTGTAGAGAGAAATTCCAGTCCTGATTGTTCCCCTCACAAACTGACTGAACTTGTGCAAATTATTTTTACCTCCCTAGAACTCAGTTTCCATATTGGTAAATTAAGAGGTTTAGAGTGTAATGGTTGATTTAGAGAGATAAGAGGCACATGGATTCCTTGGAGAAGCTGCCATTCCCTGCCTAGAAAAATGCTTTTATTACACACACACACACATACACACACGCACGCACGCACACACACAGTTTAGTACATAATTTCAGAAGGCTCCTGTGAGGGCTAATGAAATAATGAACATTAAGTGCATTCAGTAGGTGTTTGAAAATATTATCCACCTGTCACTTCCCCATGTTAGGAGAGGTTTTTGGCTTCCAAGTTTTGGTGGAAACAACACAAAAGAGTTTTTTCAAGGCTTTTTTAGAAAAGAAAGATTTCCAAGTATACAACTATCAAGTTGCATGAGATATTCCACTTTTTATAAGAAGCCACTTCTTTCAACAGTTACTAGGGTTTGGTTTTTAGAGGAGGGGACGGCAATCTGTCATCAAAGTGTTGACAAGTGAAACCTGACAAGGTTAAGGTGGTATAGCTGCAGGGCACTTCAATATTTTTCACTGTCTCTCCTATTTGTAGAGAAAGGATTCTACCTTTTTTTTTCATTCTTGCTTACTTCAAAACAGTCTTTGATTTATATACTTTCTAAAATAATAATTCTAAATTGACAAATTATTTTAATATTTAAGCATTCATTTAGATAAGAGCATTTCAGTGTTCTCTTGTATTTAACTGAGATATTTAGGAATTATTCCTGAAATTCAATTTATTTTCTCTTCAAAGTCATATTTTTCCTATCTATTCAGGTATAGTATAAAATTATACTTATACAGTTATAATCTAGAATTAATTATCATTCTCACATTGCCAACATTTCTGTTTTCAGTCTATTTATGTGCTTGAAATACTTCTTTCAAAGAAGAATTAAGTCCATATTTTTGAAGTTCTAAAAGGTAGGTATCTGTGGGAAGAGATTATCATTATTACTGTTACTATTATTTGCTTATGCAAGCATACCTTTTCTGTTCCTAAAATGCCTAATATAAGCTATAGTAATAATTTTGCGAGGTCATGGAAAAAATGCACTTTGGCTAGATATAAGTCTCTTTGGAATAGTGGAAAATTGTGTGTAGCAAAATATTTAAAATGAGCATCAGCAAACAAGATGTTTGTATTCATAGGAACCTAGAAAATGGCTCTGCAAAGGTCAGCGCTGATCTTTAAATATTAGTGAAATTTAATTTGTTGCATGTAATGAGTAGAAAGAAAAGGAAGCAGTCTGCAGTGAAGAAGCCATTGATAAATTGTCTAAATGTCAAAACTGCTTACAATACAGAAAATGTTAAATTGACAAGACCTATTTGACTAAGTGAATTAAACAGTTTGAACAATGCCCTAGAGAAATATTTTCAAAATTTAAGTACAACAGAAGATTTATAAAGATTTTTGTCACAATTTATTTCACAAAAGTGAAAGGTTTCCTACTTTTCTTTTTAGGTATAGAATTTCTTCTAACTTTTTTTTTTTTTGTAAGAATGATGTACAGGTTCTCTTGGAACATAGAAATTGGTTATTTTTGGCTTTATCCAGAAATAGCTACTGACCAGTTGTTAGCAGCTGTGAAAGATTATGGTGAAGGACTCCTGGCTGTTGGTCATAGATCTCTTTAGCACTTTGCACAGCACTGGCTGAATGGAGTTCAAAGACCTTTCTGTTGTATTAGGACAAGTTTTTTCAAAAATGTACATTCTGCATTCTCTTGTTTTCTTCATATACAAGATTGATGAAAAAAATTTAAATGACTATGTCCAATGTATATAACAAAGGGTTAATGTCATTAAAACATAGAAAGATAAAGAACTTAATGGAAAGATGGGCATAAGATAGGAATAGGTAATTTATGTCATTGTTAGGTGCTGTTGAGTCAAGTCTGACTCATAATGACCCTATGTACAACAGAAAGAAACACGACACTCTACTATGCCATGCCCAACACTACTGTCAGTGCTTCTCTGCTATTTATAGGATTTTCAATGGCTGGTTGTTTTGGAAGTGGGCTGCCAGGTCCTTCTTCCAAGCCTACAGCTCCTGGTAGTCCCAGGCAGTCTCTCATCCAAGTACTAACCAGTCCTGACCCTTCTTAGCTACTGAGACATGATGAGATCAGACACCAGGGTGGTATGGCTATAGACTGGTAATTCATAGAGAAAATAAAATTGTTTTAAAGTACATAAAAAGATGTTTGACCTCATTAATGAATGGAAAGATGAAACTTGCAGTTATAAGAATCAGTTTTTCACTTACCAGATTGGCAACAATGTAAAACTTTGATAATACTGGGAGCTTTTGAGGATATAGGGGGAGAATCAGTGCTGCTATGGATGGCAATGTAAATTGGTACAATTTATACCATTTTGGAAGCTATCAGAACATCACGTGTGTGTGTTTTCATGGTAATATTATTTGCAAGTCAGAAATTAGAAAGATTGTTGTTTATTAAGAGAATTGTTAAGTCAATTATGATCATTACTCAGTGGAACATCTCATGGTGATAAAAGCATGAGGTAGATCTGTATATGCTGACAGAGTATCCATGGTGGATTGTTCAGTGAAAAAAGCAAACTGTACGTATAGTCTTCACAAAGATAGAAAAGAAGTGAGCATGAAGTGGACACATTGTAAGTCCACCAAGAAAGTCCAAAAGAATATATAGCCCTGTGGAGTGGCTTCCATGAGATTGGGGAGGGCAAGTGGAAGGGGGCACTTCATTTTTATATGGATTACTTCTGTTCTGTTTGCATTTAAAAAACAAGTATGAATTACCATTGTAATTTTAAAACCCAAGAGGAAACAAAAGATCAGATAGAAGGTCTAATGGATTCAAAAGTTTTTCTCTTCCTTTTTGGTATACTTTTAGGTTCTAAAGCTTGTTTTAAAATAAGAACATGATAAGGTAATATTTTTAACACAGAGCTTTTTGCTTTTGCATTTTGCTTCTACCAGTTATTTCATGTTGTGTGTTAAATCTAAAATTTTGTAATTAATAGCATTGCCTTTTGGCATTTATTGAATATTTACAGTGGGTGCTCATTATCAAATATGTCCTGAATATTTATGCTTAACATTTAGGTTGAAAATATGTTGCAGACTTCCCAACAGATCTGGAATTTATATAAGACAACACTTGTAATTCAGAAAAGATCTAGATATGTATAAAATAATGATTTGATAACATTAGAAGGCAAATGTCACTAAGGCAGCTAGACCACTTATTTAACAACTACTATTTGAGTAAAAGCCTTCAGCCATAGCCCTGAGGCATCCGATCCCGTCAGATCTTGGAAGCTAAGCAGGGTTGGGCCTGGTTAGTACTTGGATGGGAGACCGCCTGGGAACACCAGATACTGCAGGTTTGGGAGAAGGACCTGGCAACCCACTCCCAATAATCAATCTGCCATTGAAAACCCTATGAACAGTAGAGAAGCACTGACAATAGTGTTTTGCCTGTTGTATGTAGGGTCGCTATGAGTCGGATACCGACTTGATGACACCTAACAACAACAACAATTTGCGTAAAATTAAAGAATAAAATTTTCCTATTACCGACAGCTAGTTATCCAATACTCACCAATAGTGCTCAGCCCTTTTTATCTTCAGAGCAATATACAGTATTAGTTAATCTTTACAACACCCTTACAAATGTAGGTCAGTATCATTATCTATGTTTTTGAAGGTGGAGAAATTGAGGCAGGAAGGTTATAAATGATTTGGGGTAAATTTATCACAGCCAAATTAGAATGAAGGCATTTTGGCTCAGAGCCCAGAATCAGAACAATAGAACCACACCTTTTGCAGACTTAATTTCTATGTCCATGGTAAAACATTACTTGTCATTAAATAATATTAAGGTTATCTCTACATAAAATTCAAAACCAGCAAGTTTGATCACTATATAACCACTAAGCATGCATACACCCATTTTCTTTTTCATGGCTTTCCTGACACTAAATTAATTTAGTTTTGTCATCGTCTCCTTGTTAGGGAATTACCAAAATATTTATCCTTAACTCTATTTCCCGCTCCCCCACCAGGATCTCATTCAGTTGCTTTAACTTTCTTTTCCATTTAGAAAATTCCAAGGTAGTTTTTATAGTCCAGGGCCTTTTTTTATATTTCTAGGTAGCAGCCAGACATATATGGTAAGATGACTCTGTTGTACCTTAAACTCCCACTGTGCCTAAAATTCCACATTTTAACATTAGCAAAACTTGCTCATCTTATTGTTGTTAGGTGCTGTGAAGTTGGTGTCCAATTCATAGCAACCCTACTTAAAACAGATGAAACACTATTGCGCATGCTTCTCTGCTATTCATAGGGTTTTCAATGGCACATTGACATTTGGGAGTGGGTTGCCAGGTCCTTCTCCCACACTCATCTTCTAGACTAATCTTTTTCTATACAAGTTTCAGCTCAATTCCTTCTCTTGAAGGTAGGATAAACCAGGTGGGAACAAATCTAGTAAGGGTTTCCTAGGAACTAAGTATCACCAAGAGGAAAGGTATTTGTGGGTTCTTTGCCAGGGTAAAGAAGCTATAGTCTAAGAAGAGGAAGAGCCAGAGTTACTAACTGAGGGGCAAGGCAAAGGGGTAAGAGGAGACCAAGTAGTGAGGTCAGTGGCTAGGAAAGTTGAGATGGTGGTTTGAGTAGTTAAGCCAGTCATTGTGAACAGTAGGACCCTTTCACTGGGCATGAGATGATGGAGGCAGGCCTGCTCAGTGGAGACATGCTCAAGGTCAAGGTAATGATCTGTGTAGTAACCGTGTCACCAACCCTTGGTGGGCACTCCATATTCTTCCTTCTCCCTCTTTTCTACAATTCATCAGTGCCCACATGCTGTTGTCTTTTTTTTCCTCCAAAACATCACTTTTCTTTTTTCTTTACATCCCAATTATCACTATTCCAATTCAAGTTCTTGTTACTGAATATAAGTTTTATGTTACTTAAATTGCCTTTCTAACAGGTTACTTGTATCAGAGCTTCTTCCATGCCTCCAATGTGCTACCTGCACAGTTAATCTTCTAAAAATTCAGATCTGTTGATTGCTCTTATTAAAATATCTTCCCTGATCAGACATTTTTCATTATTCCTCATTAGGTGCCTGGCAAATAGAAAGTCTTAATCCCAAAGGCTAGCATTCACAGATATCCTTGCTATGGCCTTGATTTCCCTCTTCTACCTGTGTACCTAATCATATTGCTTATTATTTCTCATATACGTCTTGCATCTTTCTAATTTATGCTTTGGGTTTTGTTCTTTTTTTCTATCTCCCTGTTCACAAAATATGTTGCTGTTAGATATCATTGAATCGGTGTCCAACTCATAGTGACCTTATGTACAACAGGTGAAACACTATTATCAGTGCTTCTCTGCTATTCATAGGGCTTTTAATGGATAACTGTTTTTTGGGAGTGGGTTGCTGGGTGCTTCTCCCAAGCCTACAGCATTGGGTGATCCCAGGCAGTCTCCCATCCAAGTACCAGGGCCTACCCTACTTAGCTTCTGAGATCTGACAGGATCAGATGCCACAGTGGTACGGCTGCAGGCTCTCACAAATTATAGTAATCCTCAAATGCATCTACTTTATAAGGTCATTTCTTTATCAAACTAGAACATCTACTGAAAAACTTTATGTTGCTAAGTTAGCACAGGTCACAAATTTCATATTGTTGTTTCTGTGGTTATTTGATCTGTTATACTGGATTATAAACTATTTGATAGTAGAGACCCTGTTTTATCAATCTTTGTATCTGAGACTCCACAGTAAAATATCATATACATAAGATGCTCAAAGTGTTATATTTGATTATAGTTAGGTACTACAAGTCTTGGCGAGCACACGAGCCAGTGTTTCTAGTTTTTCAATTTCTTTGGCACAATAGATTTAGTTCAAGCTAGAGGTCTCATTATTTTGAGATTCCCCTTCCTTTTTGCATAAACTTTATGATTGCTTAATTGTTTATTGTTAAATATTTTTAAAAAATCTTTATTTCTAGTAACATGTCTTTGATTAAATATGCAATGGATATACTTAACAAGTATTAATATAATACAATGTTGGTGATATTGGAGAAGTGATTGTGGGGCAATACACTGAATTGTATGTAATTGGAAAATTATCTAATGATGACAATAGCATCTCATACAACTAATTAATGTTTATCAAAGTTTATGCTGTTTAGTTGTCTTTATTTTTGTACATTTTTAATTAGTTAACAGATGCAAGGATATGTTCTAAGCCTATGTCCAAGAAAGATTCCTGTAAGCTCTTTGCAGTATTTTGGTAATACTCGTCCATTTAAAATGTCTTGGCGCCATAGTATAATTTATCTTTGTTATAACTATAGCAATGTCTTCTTTTGCTTAATTCTTCCTTTGTGATCATGATTTACATTACAATATTATTTGCCCTCCCATTTTCAGTTCTCCCCACAGCAGTCAAAATAGCTGGCTTGAGAATTTAGGGAACTGCATACCTAACTATTCTGGCAGAAGACAAATATTTTGCAATTTATTAAGGGCCTACTAATCTCTACTTCTAAAATACAGTTTTTATTTTTCAAAAGAAGATTATCAACAGTATATTAGTGAAACTGTTTTCTATTTTGCATGTTACTTTCTGAAAAATTATGTTAACCATTATTCATAAGGAAAATCAATATTAATTAATTCTAATATAACCCAAATTGAAGGGACCTCTTTGAGTGTGAACTTTTAAAGGATTTAAGTAGAAAATAAAAAAGAACTTTCTAGGATTTTCTCATCTCTCCATCTTCAAAATTTGAGCTTTCACAGATTTTTCCTAATTCTTACTCATATAAGAGAACAGTCATCCTAAATTTAGGTCAAGCTTAATTTAAAACATGCTATTTATTCCCTCACAGAGACTAGAAGTTTGGGTTCAGAATGGCCTTCTGAAACATTTGAAACTGAACATCAACTATCTTATAAGTTAAAATAAACAGAAAGTTGCAAAAGTTAAGCAGCTATTTTAAAAATAAATGAAAAATTAAATTATGAATGAAATTTGTTTTTTCATTCTGCTGTTCTTTTCATTTGGATAATTGTTTCTCCTGCTCAGTAGTAAAAGAACTTGCTATTTTTAAAAATTAATATGTGGTTTTATTTTTGCTCTGTACAGCTACTTTTGCTCTAGCTGTATGTTCTGTGAATTTGTTTTATTCCCCAAAGAAATGCACAAGGGCACTGGGTTGCATTTCTCATCTTCCTTTGGTAGGTAATCCCCTAAATATTTCACTGCATATTCAATACCTGCCTACACCTTCTTCCCAAAATGCAGAATCCAGCATTCTTCTGAAATTCTTTTCTTCTCTACTTCAAAACAACTATTTATGCACTAATACAATATTTGAATAATGCAAGCTCTGTCTTGACTACTTCCTCCAGGCAGATTTTTCAAACCAGGAAATTACCAGCATTCTTTTTTAACTGGTGGCATTCTTGAGTAAGATGCAAGACGTTTAAAAGTGTTTTTTAAAAGCCTCCACAGTGTATAAAAATGGGAAGACATCTTGAAAACTAAAAAGGAATATTGATTTGGTCCTCTTCTATTTTGCTTATTTAGTTATAGTTATAGATTTTTACAACTATTTTGCTTATTTAGTTATAGTTATAGATTTTTAAAATTTTGTTTTATTTACTCCATTAATTCTTTTAATTTTATATGATTGTCCTGGCAGATATGTGAAGTTCAGGGAAAAAGAAGGATGAATAACCCACCTCTGGCTATTTTTTGCCCCCCTGTTTATGCATGACTACTTGCAAAGCCTTTTCTTTAATTACATGTATTATGAAGAGTCCACAGGAATTGTGACATGTGTCCATAAACAAGTCCAATCATTTTCTAATGGACATGGGCTATTTTGTTCTCATCCGCCTCACCTACTTCATGCTATACCTGTTCACTCAAACAATCATTGCTTCCTTTTCTCCAGGTGGTACTAATCACTCCTTGGCTACCATATCTACTTTTGTGGGCACAGATCCTTTTTTGCTTGATGCCAGTGTATACACACTGAGTACGTTGACACAATTGTCTACTGTCCTGCTTACTTTCTACTGGGTACTACTTCCTGCAGCCACGTTCCCACTTTTATACAATAAGTTCTATGTAGAGCTGCAAAGAGGTCCTTTATAAAACACAAGGAGAATGTTTCTCCTCTCCTTTTTTTCCCCATTCTTTTTAACTGGGAAACTATAGCAGTGTTATATATGTTTGCACATCAGAGCATTTGGAGAAATAGCTTGTGCATTTTTCTCAGTTCTCTTACCCCCATCGAAACTAAATATGAATCTTGGGGTGCTGAGTTGGAAGAGAAGCCCAGTTCAGACAAATCCATAGACTCCAGGCTATACTATTCTCAGAATTTCTCTGTGTCAAATGCAAAGGATGAGCCAGTTTGCTCTTGGCATCTGCAGCTATCCATGGAGTTTATTTTGTCTCTTCTCTCCCAAACACCATAATTTCTGAGTACGTTAAGACTTTCAAACTTACTAAAGATATGGGCAGTGAGTCTATTGGTTTTTCAAATTAAAGGCATTACTGCCTCTTAGAAATGGACAAAGTGGATATTTAAAATTTGCAGCCACCATTTCTGTTATATGTTGGTGAGTTTTGATGCTCAGCAGAAGAGGATGTATGTACCTGTTTCATCACATCCTTTCTTTATTCACAATGAAATGTTAATCCATTTGCATGTCCTAATTCAAATGACCTTCCCTTGTTTATAAACTCCACATGTGGATGGTTTTCCTTCACAAACCACCCATAGTACTTAGTTCTTATTCAGTCATCTATGTACAGTGGCATTCAGCATCTGGTTACAACAGAGATAGATGCAGAGATTGAGGGGTCCTTTGTTTCCTATTTTACCTCCTAAGACATGTTAATGCAGGGAAGAGTAGGAATTTAGATCAACTCAAAATTTACTATTACTCTTATACCCTACTTCCTTCTTACGCTTTTCAACTTCATCTTTCTATCTATTTCTACCAGGCACTTGGATCTCCCACTATCCTTGAGACATACCATCCTTTTAACTAAAATTACCATGTATGTTTCCTCCCACTCCCTTGTATACCCCAGTACACCAGAGCACTAAGATTGCCAGCACAGCCTCTGGAGCTAGCCTGCCTCCACCACCTGCTGGCTATATCACCTCTCTGTGCCTTTGTTTCCTCATTATAGAAGTAACGATGGTACTACCTCAAAAGAGTAGCTGTGAGGATTAAATGAGTTACTACATATAAAATGTTTAAAACAAATGTTTACTGTTGGGTATTGTAGCAATCTGTCATCCTATCCTGCCTGATCTCTGAAACTAAGCAGGGTCAGCCTGCTTAGTCCTTAGATGGGAGACTTCCTGGGAATACTAGATGCTGCAGGCTAGGGAGAAGGATCTGACAATCCACTCCCAAAACAGCCATTGGAAATCCTGTGAATAGCAGAGAAGCACTGACAATAGTGCTGGGCATGGCACAGTGTTGGGAATTGTTTCGTTCTGTTATACATATGGTCGCTATGAGTCACATCAACTTGATGGCACCTAAAAACAACAATAGTTGTTATTGTTGTCATTATCATCACTATCATCTAAATGGTGAAATTCTGTGTTTCTTTGAGGACCCACTAATATTTCACACCTCTGTGGCATTCTGATAACCCCACTGTTCAGGCAAGATTAGGCTCCTTTTTTATGATGTCCCATTTTTCACCCTGCCATTTCAATTTGTGGTACACTGTCTCCTTTATTGAACATGAATCTATTTCTTGATGCATGTAAGTGCATGGAGGTCCTATAAAGGTGAAGGAAGGGCCAAGGAAATTTGTGCTATGACTAGAATTGTTTTGGATCATCACCTGTATGAATAGTTTGGGAAATATTTTTAGTCACTCCTAATGTTCAACAACAACAACAAAAATGTTAAAGATCCCCACGTGTTGTCAGCTTGTCATGGTATGGGGGCTTGTGTGTTGCTGTGGTGCTGAAAGCTATGCCACCTGTAGTTCAGATACCAGCCCAGCCACCCATAGTAAACAAGTTTCCACTAAGCTTCCAGACTAAGA
Organism: Pedetes capensis; assembly: GCA_007922755.1. NCBI lineage: Eukaryota > Metazoa > Chordata > Mammalia > Rodentia > Pedetidae > Pedetes > Pedetes capensis. The sequence goes on from VMDO01003875.1 coordinate 89,297, forward strand.
CAGACTAGAGAGAAGGACTGAGCAGCCCACTCTTGAAACAATTAGCCATTGAAAACCGTGTGAATGGCAGAGAAGCACTGTCAAATATAGTGCCAGAAAGTAAGTCCCCCAGGCTGGAAGGCATTAAAGAAACTATTTCAGAAGAGTTGCCTCCTCAAAGTAGAGTTGACCTTAATGACACAAATGGAATAAAGTACCTGGGACCTCCTTTTGCTGATGTGGCACAACTCAAAATAAGAAATACAGTGGCTGCAACAAACACTATTAGTGCTTCTCTGCTATTCATAGGGTTTTCAATAGCTGATTGTTTTTTGGGAGTGGGTTGCTGGGTCCTTCTCCCAACCCTCCAGCACCTGGTGTTCCCTGCTTAGCTTCTGAGATCTTAACAGGATCAGATAGCACAGTGGTATGGCTGCAGGCATTAAGTTACCATAGGTATTTCTAATATATAGCATGGTGTGGGTCTAGTGCATGTAGCCGTAGCACCGTGGCATCCAATCCCATCAGATCTCAGAAGCCTAGCAGGGTGGGACCTGGTTAGTACTTGGATGGGAGATCACCTGAGAATACCAGGTGCAGTAGGCTTGGAAGAAGGAACTGGCAGCCCACTCTCAAAAAACAATTAGCCATTGAAAACCATATGAATAGCAGAGAAGTACTGACAATATTGTTTTGCCTGTTGAATGTAGGGTCACTATGAGTCAGACACTGACTGCACGGCACCTAACAAGAACATGAATCTAGTATAAAACCACATGAATTTTCAATGAAACATTTGAAAGTTAAATAAATGTCTTTATTTTTAAAATGTTAACTCTTTTCTGATTCACACTGGCCTTCTAATTAGTCCAAATTGATGAGGTCCTATTAATTAAATAAAAATTATAGTGTCCATTATTAGCTCCTGCTATTAAAATGGGAGGAAATACAGGGTGTACATTTTTACTATCTTATTTTTTAAATTCAGTTTGACTCTCTGGGTCCATCATGACATGAAAATTAACAAATTAATTTGAATGTTAATGTGGTTTCACACAGTTTACTTTTAAGTAATTGTGTCTCATATAATAGTAATTATTTACCATTTACCTTGCAAATTCCACTTTAATTAGCCTGTTCATGTAGGGGAGATCTTAAATACTTGGTTTATATATTGAAAATGCACCATAAAATGTGCTTGTGCTTAATAACTACCTAATGTACCTTTATTTTCCCTAAAATTATAACTTAAAAAAATGCTCAAATACTAAATAATCCTACATATACCCATAGCCTCAATCAAATATATGCTATTGAAAATGTGTGTGTGTGTGTGTGTGTGTGTGTGTGTGTGTGTGTGTGTGTACATATGTATTCCTTACCACATTTCTTTATGTGATGACTTACTAAATCTAGGAAAAGAAGTGTAGTTTCCCTTTTCTGAGAGTTTATTTCTGGCTGGTTAACCCAAATATTATCAAAGTGTGCTTATTCTAATGGACCACGTCTCTAATATCAGTAGTGGCAATTGATACTTTTTACTACTTCTAAAGGATTTTGGGCTTATTGGCAGTAGAAGATAATTAATTGGCACCTCTTTTTAATTATTTTTAAACAGGACAGAGATTCCTTCTGCCATCAGATGTCTTTCTGCTTGACTGAACTGCACCTGTGGTCTTTGAAGAATACCTTACACATAGGGGGTAAATGAGCTCTGGATCAATTTCAGTATTTTTCAAATATGTTACACCATTGTAAATAAGTAGTAGGAAAGGTTAGAGCTTAGATTCTCCAGCTTGAGTTGCATTCCTTTCTTTAATGAAAAGTTGGTTAATGGCAAATAATTCCTTGTAATTACTCTTATTAACTTATTTTTTGGCTTCAGTTAATTTTTCAGTTTAGAACATTAATTTTATTGGTTTAATATGTTTTCTCTGAAGGCACATGTGTGTCCAGTTTTTTTCTTGGTGGTGTTCATAGTAATTGATTTATGATCTTAAATATTTGCAGACTAGCTAAGGAAAGGGCATTTCTAGTTGATGTTAAAATAACAGTTCAAACATATAGCTAAGATACTCAATTATTTTTATGTTCTTTGCTATTCACATTTCACGGGGGAAGTAATATTAAGTGTGTTTTAACAATGCTTATTAATATTATGTAGGATGGAGTTTGGCTCAGTTGGTAGAGTGCCACTCTCTGCTCTCTGAGGCCCTGGATTTGATCCCCAGCACTGCAAAAAGGAGGGAAAGATGTGGCAATCCACTTCTGAAGCAATCCTGAGATAATCAGCCATTGAAAACCCTATGAATAGTAGAGAAGCCCTGACATAGTGCTGGGCATGGTACAGTGTTGGGGAGTGTTTTGTTCTTTTGTAGATAGAGTTGCTGTGAATCAGATCCAACTCAATGGCACCTAACAACAACAACAATTAATATTATAGAATAAAATATATTTTGTTAGAAAACAACTTTTTAAAAACCTCTTATTTTTAATTGTATAAAAGAACTTTTATATTTAGAAGGACATTTAAATTTATATGCCTTTTATATCATTTTTAAGAAAATGATTTACCTTGTCAAGTATCTTTTCTTTTCTTTTACTTTTTCCCTCAGTGCTGGGAGGTTGAACCCAGGGCCTCATGCATGGAGAGCAAGTGCTGTACCACTGAACCACACCCTTAACACTTTTTTATTTTTTTTATTTTGAGAGAGGATCTCACTAAGTTGTGTGGGCTGCCTCTAGCCTCAAACTTGTGATACTGCTACCTCAGCCTCCAAAGATGCTCAGATTACAGATGCCCACCACAGTGCCCAGCTCACAAAATGTTATTCCTTAATATTTAATATGTAATTGTAGATGAATGTCACATTTTCATGAAGTTTTTCTTCCTTAAAATGTGTAAAGATAGACTTTCCAGTTAAACAAAGTTTTAATACACATTTGCTTCCTCCCAAATCTCTTCTAAAGTGAGAGTAAATTAATTAAAATAAAGAAGCCATAAGCCCCCAAGGACTAAGGGAATAGGAAAGGGATAATTGTGAAAAGAATGATTTTTGGAAGATGGAAGGAATGAAAGAATCAGAAAAGGTGAAAGACATGAATGTCAGTTACCTGGAAAGGAAAATTCCACTGACAACTAATTTGTGCCCCAAAACTCTAGAAAGGTACAGAAATTTGAGGAACAGATTTTGCAGAAGATGGGTATGTGGCATAAGAGTGACAACAAAGGGACATGAAAGTCTGCATAAGAATAGAGAAACACATTTCATGCTGTGGAAATATTTAAAGAGGCTGTAAACTTGGGGATAGTAGGGCCAGTGGAAGAGAACCTGATTAACTGAAAGCAGGGATGAAATGGAAGCCATCATGCCTATAGGTGAGGTCTTTCATCCCACTTGGTTCTGAGAATGTCTTACTACCATTATATAGTGTCCAGGAAAGAAGGAATTTGAAGAATTCCTCTCTGGAGTGACTGCATGGCCCTAATGAATAGAAATACTTACACTGACATTGGAAGGGATCCTCCAATGAAATACCCTGGTCCTTGGCTGGGCAGTGAAACCCACCCACTGACAAACTCTATTTATGTACAGAAAGCTTCTAGTCACCTTTCTAGAACCCCACTTGTAAATAGGAACAGAGAGCTTAGGACCACCAGATATTTGAGAAATATCTTCAGCAAGAAAGAAAATAAAACAAATATGTGAAAGGAATTCTGAAGAAACAAAAATGATGTAGGAAGGGAAAAGAAAGCATAACAGAGACGTAAAGAAAGATATTAAATCCATGAAGCAAGAAACAAAATATAGAAGCTTTAGAAAACATTGAAGTTATACTAATCTCTTAGAAATTAAAAATATATAGCAGAAAAATTAAAATTCAAAAGCATAAAAGAAATCATCTCAGGAAGTAGAAAAAAGCCCACAGAAAAGTGAGCTTTGGGTTGGGGATGTAGCTCAGTGATAAAGCACTGGTCTAGCCTGTGCAAGGCTGTGGGTTCAATCCCTAATGCCACAAACAAACAAAAAAGCAAACTTGTTTACACTGCAATGGGAATCTTTAATAGAAGTGCTTTCTTCTCTGATCATAATTTCCCATTTTTAATTTTCCTCATTCTTTTATTTTATATCTAGGTTTTATGTTTCTTTGAGATTATCAATCTTTTAATCCCCTGAACTGTCCATTATAAGGGGTTGGGGTTTAGCTCAGTTGGTAGGGCACCGCTCTGCAGTCTCTGAGGTTCTGAGTTTGATTCCCAGTACTGCAAAAAATGGGAGAGAGACGTGGCAATCCACTTCCCAGGCAATCCTGAAACAATCAGCCATTGAAAACCCTTTGAAGGTGGCTATGAGTCAGATATGACTCCACGGCACCTAACAACAGCATTTATCCATCTGCCTATGTTGGGGCCTGTGGTTGGAAATCTGATCTATTCCATCTTAATTCCCTACTACCCCAGTCCTTCGTGCCCTGCAAACTTTTCCCTGCTCTTCTATCTGCCCTAAAGTCCTTGGTCCCTGTTCCTGCTGTTCTGAGACAATGAATGGTTTTTACAGAAGAATCCCACCGTGATGTGAAGTAAAAGTCTTTCGCCCCAATGGGATCTTCAGTAGGGCTTACCTATTCTGCCTGGGGAGAACATTCTTTTCTTTGCACCTATGTGAAATCCTACTGTTTCTGTAAGGCCCAGCCCTAACATGTCACTTAGAGAGAATGCTTTCCTGTCATCTAGACTGAGTTAGTAACCTTGTTATCGTGTTCTTTTTGTGCTTAAAGTTTGAAGTATTTTTAAAATGTTTGAAATGCAAATTTATTGAAAAATTGTCAGTACATAGAATCTTTATTCTTTTTTTTTCTTTTCCTTTCTTTTTTTTTGTGGTACTGGGGGTTAAAACCAGGGCCTCATGCTTGCATTCTTTGCAAGTGCTGGACCACTGAGCTGCACCCTCATCCCATTTTTTTACTTTTTGAGACAGGGTCTCACTAAGTTACGCAGACTGCCTCTGGTCTCGAACTTGTAATCCTCGGGTCTCTGCCTCCTGAACCACTGGGATTATAGGCGTGCACCACCGCACCCGGCCAGAATCTTTTTTCTTTCTTGAACCATTTTTGAGAAAGTTGCAAAACTGATGCCTTATCATCCCCAAATACATCACACCGTCTTTCCTACCAAAAGGATATTGTCCTGAATCATCACTATGTAACCATTAAAATCAGGAATTTAACAATGATACATTTCAGTCTAAATTGACCAGTTTGCCAATTGTCCCATGATTATCCTTTTTTAAAGAAGGACCTTGTTCAAACCCACACATTATATTTAATTGTCATGTCTCTTTAGTCTTTTTTTTTAAATTATTGTAGAATAGATTTCAGATGGAAGGAAGGAAGGAGGGATGGAACAAACAAATGAAGGAAGGAGGGGGTGAAAAAATAAACAAAGGAATAAAAGAATGAAAAAAAAGGGACCTCTGAAATTTTCATGACTTTAAAACTTAAAAATTTAAGCTTGTTATTTTTTAAGATAGATTGTTAGTTGGTAGAGCACCGCTCTGCAGTCTCTGAGGTTCTGAGTTTGGATATGCTTGGAGTTTCTCCACAGTGAGATTCAGGTTATGTGTGTTTGGTGGGAATATCCCAGAAGTGTTGCTGTGTTCTCCAAGCATCCTATTGGGTGGTACACAATTTCAGTTTGTCATTTTCTGATGATGGTTTATGATTACTCAATTAAGGTGGTGTCTGCTAGGTTTCTCCACTTAAAGTTACTTTCTCCTTTGTCTTTAAAAAGTATTTTACAGAGTGGAAGCTTGAAATTATGTGTCTTGTTCCTCATCAAACTTTAAATATATTTGTAATCTATTTATTTTATCTTTATTGTCTCAAGCTTCCTCTTTTATCTAATGGATATAATCCATTGCTATCATTATTTTGGTGTTTAAATTGTCCCTCATGTGCTCAGAGAGATCCCCTTCAAGCTGTTTTCTGTGTCTTTTTGACATTATCTCTATCAATATTTGAGCACTTCCATATTTCCTTGGACAACAGATATTCCAGGCCCATGTTGTACTTCCCTTTCCCTAGGCCTTGGAATCAGCTCTTTCTCTAGGAGCTTGATTTTGTTTAGGGAAGGATGTCTAGAAGCCAGAGTGTGCTTAGGTACACTCATTGCTATTGGATTATTAATTTTCCCAGAACCTCTTGGTGGGCAGAGCATACACATAGGAAACATGTGTATGTATGTATGTATGCATGCACACATATTGTTGTTGCTAGGTGCACACATATTTATATCTCCATTTATTCTATGTCTATATTCTGTATCTCTATATCTTGAAAACCATGAATTCACACTGGTCCTTCCCATTCCAATTTGCTGCCACAAGGTTCATTTTAATTTTCTCTCTTTTCGTATTTGTACTTTTCTTTTTAGGCAGCAGGAAACCTGGGGCTCCCAAATCCTTAATTTATCTACTTAATCAGTCACCCTTATGCAATCAATCTCCTGTTGCTGTGGCCATTCTCTTTCTTGAGTGGATATCCTTTTCACCCTGTATGAACTGGCCCCATATATGAATGTCATGCTTTTTTAGTTTCTAATACCCAACAGCCAGCCATTGCCTTGTATGAATGTTCTTCATACCTATAAGGGTTCTAACATACCATGTCAGGCCAACTCTGCATGGATAACTGCCTCATCCAGCTCTGGCACCTCTTGTAGGGCAGGGCTGCTTATGCTGCCCTCCTTGTCCTGCTTAGTTTCAGTCCCATTTTGGGCCAAATGCAATATGTCACACTTGTGCAGAGAATTCAGGGTCCCTTATAATATTCATAGTTCTATAGTAAATATTTTGATGTATGGAATGATGGTATAATTATAGGCTGAAATATTTTAATAGAGGATATTGTCTGTATACATAGGGCCTATGGGTCTTAGCTTTAAAAAAAACAAAGGTATAACATATATACTAAAAAGTATATAGATCATAAGAGTGTGTTGTGAATGATCCAAAAGTGAACACACCCATAAAGTCACCATGCAGGTCAAGAAATAAAATATCAGTACTCAAGAAGCCCTTCTACAGTCAGTTCTTACTGGATATTTTCAATCTAACTAATACACATAAAACTGAGTTGTTAAGAAGCATGTCTTAATTAATTGTATTATGAATAAAATACAAGGGATAATCAACAATATGGTTGAATGTTCAAATTTTAAAAAGTTTTGAGGGGGATTAATGGTGGTATGTCTTTTGCTATAATAAATTTTTTCATTTAAACATTCACAGTATTTTTGATCATACCTTGTATGGCTTCAATAAGTATACCAAATTGACTATTCTGAAAAAATGTTTGAAGAGTTAATTTTAGTGCTGATACTTTTTATTTATTTATTTATTTTGGTTTTGTTATTCAGTTTGACAAAATATAGAGCAGTCAGTCACTAGAGGGCAGTCTGTACTGCTTTCGCTTTTTGAGAAACAGTCATATTCTCCTTATGTTAGTAACTAAGAATTATTTTTTGCATAGAAAAAAACAAATACTACTTCAATGAAAGAAATATTTCCTATTCATAGATATGGCGAGAATGAACAAAATTTTTATGTTCTCTTATGTTTAAACTGCAAGAACAGATGCTTGATTATATCAACCTCCACATCTGGAAAGCCTTATTTTTTTTGCCTCTTACCTAGCCCAGAAGAGCATCTGAATTTGAATGGGTTTGGAAGCTTTTTCAATATAAATAAGTTTCAGATAATAATTTATCCATACCTCCATATAGTCCTGCCCTTTTTTTCCTGCATATTTCCTCCCAAATGCTGTAGGGTAGGATCTAGACTCTTGAGCTAAATTGGAGAAAAGCAAGCCACAGCTCAGAATCCAACAGCTAGGGCATTTTCTTCCATCCACTGATTTCATTTGGCATTGCTTAGTGGCAGTTCCTTTTGGTAGCGCCCTGTGAAAAATATCAGAGGAAGTGTGAAAGAGAAAACTTGGTCTTCCTTGATTTCAGTACTTTACTAATCTTTTCCTCATGCCATTCTAGTTCTGTGTTTCCTCATGCCATTCTAATTTTTTCTCATTAGATTGATTAACTTTCTAGTTTCTGCATATCCCTAGAATAGATGAACCCATGTCCAGATGCTTTTGAGCTATTTTATTTCTAGTAACATAAGGAGACTGTTTTTGCTTCTCTCCCCACCCTTCCCTCCAATATAATATGGTTTGGCTTCCTATTCTCCAGAACTTTTTACCATAATTTAATGTTATTTCTTCTTTTCCATAGATAGAGACATCGGCGTCTACCAGTATTATGACAAGAAAGATCCATCAGGTAAAGTACCGATTCTACTCAAGTAGTTTTTATAAACTAAATATTCTAAACAACTAACCTTTAAAAACTCTGTTTTATGAGCTTTAGATAAATTCTAGAGTTTTAAGAAAAGTCACTTTAGTTCTGTAGAAAAATGCTGAGGCTGATATCTATATGATCTATATAAAATAAAGCAATATTGAGAAAGTGCTATAGACGAACATGGAAATTTTCATTTGCTGCTGATCAGGCTGATAACAGGACAGTCTCTTCACATTTATTTATTGGTGTTGCAGTAGAGGGCATTGTTAATGCATGGGTCCCACTGATGCTGGCCTCCTGGATCTTCACCTGATATCTGAAATAGGTATTTCTGAGTGAATGATCAATTTTCTTTATCTGATTAATCCTGTTAATCCCAGAAGTTTTATGATGGGCCAAAAGGTCTCCCTAGCTAGAGTTACTTCCTGTTCTGGTGTCCGTTGAAGTGGGGCTGTGTGAGCCTCCTGTGTGCTTAGCATGGTGGCTAATAGGCTGACTTCATGGCTCTGATGACAGACTGTGGCAGCTTCTCTCCTGAGCTCAGTTGCAGTTCCTTTCCCTATCTGATGAGATCAGAAGCTCAGGATATTGGCCCACCTGTTGTGCTGTATAAGCCTTTTCACTGCAAGTTTAGGAAATATCTCTATGACATGAAAACATCCACGTTACATTTTTTTCAACTGTCTTTTTTAAAGTTCAGCATCATTTATTATTCCAATATGTGTAATAATCCATTATATATGTATATATTAAAAATATAAGATGTTACAATAAAATTAATTTCTAATTTTTTCTTCTTTTCATCTCTGCCACAATACTAGCAACAGAGCATGGTAACCTAGAAGAAAAGCAGAGGCTGGCAGAATGTAAGCTTACCTTATATATTTTTGGAATTATAAAAGTAGAAAGTTAGCATTACAAAATATTCTTTCTGCACAAGTCAGAAATGTTGTTGTATCCAAATTTCTTATAATTACAAATTCTTATTGTTTACATGAAGTTATGAGTAAGAATTATATTTGCTAGGCCTTTCTACTGTAGTTCATTAAAGTCTCTGCAATTTTGGTGAGATACATGCTTATTTAACTTTCTTAATGCACTATATTTGTATTATTTAATATATTTTAAATACCTGCACTTAAATTCTAATGAAAACATTTAAGTATTCATACTTTGCCTAAATTATTGACTTGTTTTAGTCATTTTAAGACAATGAGATTTATAATATCAGTATTAGCATTTTATTTACACTAGTCATTGCTAGTCTCAACTATATAAATATGTTTAGTATATACACTATGGCTACAACATGATTTGGTTTTAGTGACTTACATATAGTTTAAGATTTTATTTGAAATATAGCTGCAGCTGAAAATCTTGCTTGTTCTCTTATTTTTAATGGTTGAACTGACATTTAATTTTTAGAATATTCTATTAACTACAACACAGATTTTAAAATCTGTACATATGTTCTGCACATCAAAATTGTGTTTATAGAGCCAAATTAATTTGCTGAAATAAGATATACAGCAATTCTGTTCTTCGATGTAGAGATGTATATATAGTGTATGTATTATATGTATGTGCACACACAATTGATGTACATTCATAATACAACTCTTATTTAGAATCATTTATTAGGAGTGTCCAAAGGTGAATTCATTTTACTGATAAAATAGATGTGATTAGTTTAAATTTTATTATTATTATTATTTGTGTGTATGTGTGTTGCCAGGGATGGAACCCAGGGACTCATACATGCAGACAAGTACTCACTCTAACACTGAGTTAAGTCCCAGCCCAATTTTATTAATATTTTAAAACAGAACTAGTTTTAATTTGTTTTAGGCTAATATTGTGACTCTACTAAATAATTTAATCTTTCAATTAAATTTATTTGAGACAAATCAAAGGCATATCATTATTGAATTGTTGAGTAGATTTTAAACAGACTATTTTAAATTAAAGAGCACTATTAGTGCCTAATTTGTTTTTTCTTTCTCTGTAGTGTTAGCATATGATGCTTTGATCACATTTAAATTCATTTCATATTTTTTTTTTCTTTTCTCACTATTTACTCATGAGAATTTTCAGGTCTGAGTAGCTCAGCCACTTGTAAAATTTGCAATTTCTTTAGGACTGCATATTATTTACATAAAAAACAATACTTCGAAGGTAAAGAGTGGATCATTTATAATTAAGTACTACAGAATTCACATGCCTAGCAAACTTTCCCAGGGATTCTCTAAACCTTGTTGGTTGTCAACATAAAATTATCATGAGGGAGATTGTTTTGTGGTAAAAATCCTGTTCCTATGACAAGGCCTTTTAAAAGGCTGTCATTTGATGATAGAAATGAAGCCCACTTCCTCTCAGTTATGGAGGTGTTTTATTTTAATCTTCCTAAGGCACACTGTTAAGCAGTTTCCTTTTTAACATCATGTTTAACTAACTATAGTTCATGTTTTATTTGCCAGCACGAGATTATCCTTGGACACTCAAAAATAGACGGCCAGAAAAACTTCGAGACTCACTCAAAGAATTGGAGGTATCTTTCAAAAAGTTTCAAAAATGGCAACAAACAAATCTGTTTTAAAACATCTTTCAACAGCTTTAATTTTCATAAAGGATCAACTCTCATGGTGATGATAGCTTTGCTTTTGTCCAGTGAGAAGTTCCAAAACAGTTGCATCTTTGTATGGCATGTTGATCTTTTTTTTGGCTTGCGAATCAGAAGTACTTTAACTGATAATGACACTGTGTGTAGTCAACTGCACTCTCTCTTTTTCTGTTGTCCTTCAGGAACTGATGCAAAACAGTCAGTGTGTGCTGAGTAAATGGAAGAACAAATATGTCTGTCAGGTAAAATGGTTTGACAAGCTTTTGCAGTGTTTAACCAATAGAGCCGAAAGCTATGTAGTAATTGGTATTCTTGTGTTATGGTAGATAATGGACAAAACCTTTTTAAAAGTGTATATTTCATAGTTCGAATTCTAGTCATTCTAGAACGAACATTACACAGATTGACACAGGTGACCAGGCTACCTCATTAATCAGTGTAGTTGTACTGATATACTATAAACTCCTAAAAATCTTTCTAAATAGTGTTTTTCATTTGACTTTGTCTAAAGGTTGTAGTAGATGTTTACTGTCATAGGTGTAACCATATTTTTGAATGAAGGTAAGATAGAACAAAAGCTTTTTCATTATATCACTTTTATAACCATTTATGAATAATGTGTGGTATTCAACAAGCAAACAAGTGTGAGACCTAATATAGTAACGAGTAGGTCTTAGTTGATTTATTGTTGTTGGGTTTTGATTTGTTTTGTTTTTTTCAGACAGTCTCACTGTGTAGCCCAGGCTGGCCTAGAACTCACAATCCTCCTGCCTCCACTTCCCAAGTGGTATCTGGTCTTAGTTTTTGAACTCTCTAAGCTACTGTCTCATATCATAGCCACTAGTGATGGGTAGTTTTTGAATAATTGAATACAATTAAAATTTTGGTTCCTCCATTGCACCATCCACATTTTAAGTGGTCAGGAGCAACATATTGGACAGTGCAGATATAGAATATTCCCAATATAGAGAGTTCTATGGGACAACCGATTTGGGGCCTACACGAGATAATCCAAATAATTCAATGAGCCTAGATTTAGGATATAGTCTAAGCAGCATGTATTGATCACAAAATAATGGACAAATGCCTTAGCTTTGCTCATAGGCTTAATAAAATTTTACATAGAAAAATTTTCCTTTCTGTGATAAATAGAATAATCATTAGTTATCCATAATTGAAATTGCATTATTACTACCAATAATTATAATGTATTTATGGATTCAAATATCAATTTGCAGTTTTGTGTTGTATACTGAAGTTTATTTTAGGTATAAACATTCTTTTTGCAGGTCAGGCCATGGTTATATCCACAAATCCCCAAACATCAAATTTGTAATAATTATATCTTAATTTATGCCTGCAGCCATAGCCCTGTGGCATCCGATCCTGTCAGATCTTGGAAGCTAAGCAGGGTCGGGCCTGGTTAGTACCTGGATGGGAGACCGCCTGGGAACACCAGGTGCTGTAGGCTTGGGAGAAGGACCTGGCAACCCCCTCCCAAAAATCAATCTGCCATTGAAAACCCTATGAACAGCAGAGAAGCACTGACAATAGTGTTTCCCCTATTGTACAGAGGGTCGCTATGAGTCGGATACCAACTCGACAGCACCTAACAACAACAACAACAACAACATATCTTAATTTACCTTTTCAATACAGACTATCATTTTAATGGATTCAAGTCTGTCTCTTTCTTTCTTTCTTTCTCTTTCTTTCTTTCTTTCTTTCTCTTTTTCTTTTTATTTCTTTCATCCTCAAGTCTACCTTCCTTCATGGCATCAATTTTTCCTTTCCAGAGACTGTTTGCAAGGCTGAATGAATATTTTTACTTCTTAGTAAATTCACCTTAGAATACTCTTCAAAAGGATGGGACTGTTTTAAAGTCAGAACTTGTTTGCATAAAAATATCTTAATCAAACTTTAAAACTTAAGTACAAAATGTGCTCCAGAAAATTTCAAACTTGGTATAACTCAAAGTTGGAGATCTTAATGTCATTACTCACCTGAAAACCAGGTTCAAAATTATTTGACTGGAGGGCAAGACTGCCACCTATAGTAAGAGGTGTATTTCATGGTCGCCACCCTTACCATCACACAAGGTAAGTTGGAACATGTCAAGCATCTTAAAATATGCAGTGGAGCATCCCAATAGACAATCCTTTTTAGATAGACTTCATTGTCATTTAATTTAATGTAGAAAATTTTTATGTGTATCAGGGCAGGGGAGATATTACAAAAGGATGTCCCTCTTTATTCAACCAATTCAACTCAGAAAAGAAATTTTTATGATAGATTATGCAAAGTTACTTTTGTAATTTACAAAAATTTGACAATAGTGGTTACTTAGGCTGGTTTACTAGTGAGTCTGGCTTTTAATATTTCCAGTAGGACTTATCTCACTTTATGTTCTTATTTGTGCTCTATGTCTATAATGGATAAGATATTTCTACAATGGACCTTTTACTCCTAGTATATTCTTGATGTGATGTTTTTTAACAAGATAACTTCACCTCTGCCCAGAGGTTCCAGTCAATCTTTATATCTTTAGGGCCTCTGAGAGACTTCCTAACATTATACATCCACCTCTTCAGTTTCTAGGCAAGACTATTAATTAGATCTTCTATTAATAGTGTAATAGTGTAATAGAAATGTGTGTGAGTTCCATCCTGAGAGATCTCTAGTATCACAATATTAAAAATTTGATGATCAAGCTAGATTTTTAGCTTAGAGAAAGTATCCCTTAACTTCAGTTAAATATTTACTAAATTTTGTTAAATTGTGCTCAGTTGTAAAATAAGTAAGCTAGCTATCTCATCAGACTTCCTGAGGGTCCTCCTCTTGTGTACCATCTTGTGGCGAAGTTCCAAAGACTCCACATAATCAAATTCGGTTAGTGATTTCCTCATATATTTAGCCCTAGCATGGCAGCAGTTGACCACACGTAATGTTTTATAATGCTTAGAAAAGAAGTGAAGAAAGTTCCTGGGCATCTTGGTGCTTAACACATTGGACTCTCAGTCTTTGAATTAGGCTATTCTTCTATTAATGTAAATTTCTACCCCAAAGAAATGATGCATTTAGGATTTAGGGAATTTATTTTAGTTGTTGTCTCTTTAAAATATCCTTAAAAGGTTCAATTGTTTAGACATCAGTGAGGAAACTCCAGCAATATAAAGGATTTTAGATGATGTGATCTGACTTTGGATCCTTCCCCATGTCAATGAGAATTTATAGGTTGTTGTCCTCACCAAAGCTAGTAGTCCTGCCAATCCAATGACCTATAAATTTTACTATTTTAAAAAATAATTCCCTACATTTGTAAATACAGAAGTTTATAAATCAAGATTTCCCTATATATAGGTTTAGGATAAAAATTGTTTTTTTAAGTTGTCTTTTCATATTATGCCTATTCCTAGTTAGAGGTGCATTAAAAGATGTAAGATATAATTTAGAGCTTTAGGTTTTCTTGTTTGTTAGGTGCCATTGAGTGGGATTTGACTCATAGTGACCACCTCTTAAGTAGCTATCTCATTGTTTTTGTTTATTGAAAACAATTAATGTTGTACATGGTGGTCCATGCCTGTAATCCCAATACTGGGGAAGCTGAGGCAGAAGGATCACAGGTTTAAGACCAGTGTGGGCTATGTAGTGAGACCCTGACACAACTCCCATTCCAATATTAAATAAATAAATAAAACCACTTAATTAACAGGAAATATTTAATAATTTCCTGGTTTGAATTTCTAAACCATTTTTCAAATTTTCTTAGGAAAAAATAATTTCAGTATTGAAACACAATTAAATTGCTAATCACTCTGAGTGAATTTTTAAATTCCATAAAGTACTGTGACTTAAGTTGCATTCATATTTGAGAAGTGTCATATAATTAGTTTAAAACAATATGTCCTTAAACATAGATATAACTTAGCCCTTTCTGATTTTGTTTACTTATTTATTCATATATTCCTTTATTTGCTTGCAGTGCTGAGGATTGAACCAGGACTTTACACATACCAGGCAAATGCTCTAACACAGAGCCACCCCTCCTCCAGCCCACATATCCTGGATTTAGATTAAATTATTTGACTCATGTACATACATTTAGCTATAAAAGTGTCTAATATATTCAACTGTACTCTGGTTTCCATAACAGTTCTACATTTTCATTTCAATCTTAAAATGCCAAGGAAAGACAGGGTTTCATTTTTAACTCCTGTAAAGAATTATTTGACAGCCTATATAAAAAATACAAATTATTTTCCAAGTCTATCACAGATGAATTATGACCTTATGGAACTATTTGATTATAACTCCTCGAATTGTAGAACCTGATCTTTCTCTTTATTATATTGTGTGAAAATCAATTGAATTTCTTCATAAAATAACAATAGACAAACCATCATGTAAAGTTATAACTACTAGTCATATTGTTGTTGTTAGGTTTCATCGAGTTCATGTCTGACTCATAGCAACCCTTTATACAACAGACAAAACACTATTGTTGTGCTTCTCTGCTAGTCATAGGGTTTTCAGTGGCAGATTGTTTTTTGGAAGTGGGTTGCCAGGTCCTTCTTCCAAGCCTACAGCATCTGGTGTCCCCAGGCGGCCTTCTATTCCAAGTACTAACCAGGTCTGACCCTGCTTAGCTTCCAAGATCTATCGGGATCGGACACAACAGTAGTATGGCTACAGAAAACTATTAGTAATAGCATATTATTTATAATACGTAATAGCATATTATTTATTCAAAGCCCATCACACAATAGTTATTGCCTGTCATCTTGGTCAGAAGCAATGTGAGAGTCATTAAGAAAGTATATAAGGTGTGGGCTGAGTCCTCAGCATAATCTACTCAAGGAAAATAGGCACATGAAGTCACTAACACTAATGATTGTTAAGTTATATGATACCAAGTAAAAAGATAGTAGAATCTAGGGAAAGTGTAGGCATCAATATAATCTGAGATAGTTAACAAAAATTATATGCAGAAGTTATAATTTTACTTAGACTTAAAAAGATGTGTAAAATTTGTTTAAACTGAAGGGAGAGATATTCAAGAAAAAGGGAATTTGAGAATTAAATGGGATGTCTACTCATAGTGAGGAGGTGGACTCCTTTGGGAACAAATGGTTCATGTTGAAGATTAAATTAATACTTTTGAAAGGCAATTTGGAGCTTTCTTAACACACACTTTGAATATTAGACTGAAGTATTGATACATGGTTCTATAACACTATAAGCATTTTCATATCAGGAGAATGCCATACTAAAAGTAGGTTTATGGAAGAATTAGCCTAGCAGTGTAATTAAAGTAAAACAGGAGAACCAAAAGGAGTGAAATCATTTTAAAGGATAAGTATGAGGAGGCCAAGGTACAGGGAGTTTTGAAAGCTAGTAGAGAAATTTAGAATGACAGATAAAAAGCTTAGTTTTCCTTTGTTTCATGCAAAGTGACCAAAGGTAATCAAATGATGATATTATTGGAAATATGGAAATGTAATGAAAGATTGGAATTGAAAATTTGGGAGGAGAAATGCAAAGAGGTGATATTAAAACCGTCCATTTGGGTACATTCCTGAGGGGACTGAATACCTTATGAGAAGAATTAGGAACCAAAGATCCTCTATTTAGCAGATAATGGGAGAAGGACATGGCAATCCACTCCCAAGGCAATCCCGAAACAGTCAGCCATTGAAAACCCTATGAGGGTCGCTATGAGTTGGACATGACTTGATGGCACCTAACAACAACAGCAATTTCAGAGATAAGGGAGGAAAATTGAGCCAGCAGAAGTACAAAGAGCAATTAGAATAATGAGGAACTGTATAGTAGTAGTTTGTTTCTCTAAAAATCCAGGAGATTAGATGTTAGAGGGTCTGAAAAAAGGTTTAAAGTAGATGTTTTCTTGCTTAATATTTAACTAAGTCTTAATATTATTTTTATTAAGCTGTCAATAGGCATTTATTGAGACTCAACAATAAACTCATCTCTCTAGTAGGGACTATTAAAAATGTTGGAATCCTTGCCTTTAAAGAATTTCATGATTGAGAAACAAACTAATGTACAAAATTAAAGAATAACTTCAGATTACATTTCTTGGTATAGTATTTAAACATATCTAAAGACCAAGGAGTGTTGCTGATTAAAGTTGTGGGTTAAGATTTAGTAGAAGAAACTGGATTTAAACTAGACTTTGAAGGAAGGACATAATTTAGGCAAGTAATAAGGGAAAGGAAGACATTCCTGGTCATGAGGGAATGTGTCACCAAAGATAAATTGCCTTTTGATAATTAAAAAACAAGGGCTAGAAAGATTTCTTCATAGATTTTTTTTTTTAATGACCTCTTCTGACCTATACTATTGTTTGATGTGGGTTTGGGCTGGTTTCACTATTATCATAAACAAATGCCAGTATGTAGCAACTTAGTATTTGATATTTTCTCATTTTAAAAATAACATTTAGTGATTTTTGTTTTTAATTACAAAAATAACAGACATGCTTAAGGCAGAAAATTTGGAAAACACAGAAAAGCCAAGTAGACATAAATGATTTAACCCAAACACTCAGTATTACCTATTTACCATTTGATGTTTTTCCTCTTGCTATGTATATATGTACTTATAAATATTTGCTTGTAAATACTTACCACATACTTGATATATATGCACTGTACATATAGTCTAAACATTTTAATACATATTTAACCTTACATTAGTACATTATATGTGTTCTTTTTTATGTCACAAACATGAATTCTACAATGAACTAATGAATTAGATCATTACCAATATTGTTGAACCTGCCTATATAGTCTTCCCTCCATTTCTCCTGGTTTCTCCTCAGATGTAGGTGGTGGTTTTGTTTTTGTTTTTGGAATGGAGATCTTGCTATGTTGCACAGGCTAGCTTTGAACTCCTGGGCTCAAGAGATCCTCCTTCCTTGGCCTCCTGATCAGCTGGGACTATAGGAATGCACCACTGTGCAAGGTTTTGATTATTTCCATTTTATAGATGAAGAATCAGAGATACTGTTGAGTTATGCAGTCAATAAGTTGTACCAGGATTCAGATGAAGGCAGTGTGGCTCTAGTTTGTGTTCTTAATTAATATGTATACCATACTGCTTTTCAGCAAAACATACATATAGAAAAAATATTCAAGTACAATAACTTCAATCACAATGACATATGGAACAAATATAGGTCTTCCCATTGGACATAGGTGATTAAAGCTGTGTGGTTATTCTTATAATTTCACCAACTTTTAGTAAATGAATGGAAAAAAGGCATACCCATAAGGACAAAGAGAAGAAAAGAGGCATCATAATAAGTGATGTTAGTCAATTTTTGGATACTGTAGAACTAGGTGGCCATGTGGTAACTGCCACCCAAAGCTTTGTAGGCTTCACAGGCTTTAAAAACCCAAGGCTTTGCTGAAATCAGTGGTTGTAGCAAAATATATCAATAGAAGTAAAAGTTTTGTGTTGTAGAAAACCAAAAAGTGACAAGTTTTGGAAGCATCAAGTGTATTACAATGTATGAAAATAAGAGGATATGTTGAAAGTTTTTATGAACAACAAATGAGATAAGATAATTTTCTGGAGAGTTTCTGGAACTGAAGTCACTGAGCACATTAAAAAGTAGAAGTGAGATTGCTAGACTGAAAATAAGAGGATTGAGTCTATATCCAGAATGGGGAGACTTTCCCCAACTTTCCCTTTCCAGCAGTTAGGCTTATGTCTCCTTGTTACTTGTTTATTGGCCCCTTCCCTGAAAAAATTGATTATTAGACCCCCCGCAAAGCAAAACCTGTGGATACTGATATTTGGCAGTTCTCACTGAAGAGGTAGATGTCCTAACTAATGTCCTTACAGTGAAGCCCAAGTTAACAAGTCTGCCCATGCAAACCAACCACCTTATCACTTTTAAATATACCCAAAGAGGCAGAGATTGCTATACTTTTGAGGAAATTCTCTATCTGTAAATCCAAGAGCTATAAGAGACAATGCAATAAATAGAACTAAATTCAGAGAATTCAAATTAATACCCACAGAAATAAGAGCTGTAATATCCTTGAAACAATGGTAGTATACCATTAAAAAATTGTTGTTGTTGTTGTTAGGTGCTGTCGACTTGGTGTCCAACTCATAGCGACCCTACATACAAAAGGTGAAACACTATTGTCAGTGCTTCTCTGCTGTTCATAAGGTTTTCAATGGCAGATTGATTTTTGGGAGGGGGTGGCTAGGTCCTTCTCCCAAGCCTATAGTATCTGTAGTTCCCAGGCAGTCTCCCACCCAAGTACTAACCAGGGCCAACCCTGCTTAGCTACTGAGATCTAACGGGATCGCATGCCACAGTTGTACGGCTGCAGGCAAAAAATAAAGAAAGAAAGAAAGAAATAAATAAAATTTAAAGAAAGGAATAATCAAGAAAAAAGAAAAACAACTGTTGTAAGTTAAGAATATGACAGGATAGGGCTGAGAATGTGGCTTAGTAGTAGAGTGTTTGCCTATTATGTACAAGGCCCTGGGTTCAGTTGGCAGCACAGGGGGGGAAAACAAGTGGTACCAACCACTTTTAAAAAGATAACAAAAGCATAAATAGAAAAGGTAACAGAAACATTGGAATATCAAGTTGAATAACAAAAGTCTCTAATAATGAACCATAAACATCAGAAGATAAGAAAATAAAAGTATCAGGCCAAAAGGTCTAATATCTAATTAATAATAGAAAACAGGAGAGAAACAAAAAAATCATAGAAAAAAATGGCAAAAAATTTCCCACAACTGGGAAATGCACATTTCCATTTTAGAAGGTCTCAGTGATTTTGAAAAAAGACCAATAAGTATGTTTCAGAAATTTTAGAAAAGGCATATCGTATAAATTTTAGAAAATCAAAGATAAAGAGAAGATCCATAACACTTTGTATTAGGCCTTTAAGGACATTGAAAGGGCTTTGCTTTCCCTCTAAATGATAAGGGAAGCTCTTGAATAGTGTTAAGGAGGGCAGGAATGTGAACTATTTATTTTTTAATTGGAGCACTCTGGCTGTTGTGATAGGAATAGATGGAAGGGAGTGAGGATCAAACCAGGATGTCATTCTCCAACTTCTAGGCTATTGTCGATGTCAAGATGTCCAGGCATGATGATGACTTTGATTTGATGGTAGTGATAGAATGGTGGTAAATGTCTGTATTCTGAGTATATTTTCAGTGTTGAGGCATCAGAATTTACAGATGTATCAAATGTGAGCTACAGAAGACATTTATGAGCAGCTAGGAAAATAGAGTTATCATTTACTCAGTTGGGAAAATTGGGAAGAGATATTTTTGAGGAAATTATCAGGAGTCCAGTTTTGAACGTGCTATGTAAGAATTTCCCATTAGATAGCCAAGTTGAAAGTCAAATGGACAGTTGATCATCAGAGTTTGTACTTCAGAGAAAGGTTTCAGCTGCAGATACAAATTTGAGAAGCACCTACACAGATGATAATAATACCAAGAATTGGTGAACATCACTATTACTTTTCTTAATCACTGTGATAAAAATACCTGAAAGACCAACTTGAAAAGGATAAGTTTATTTATGTTCACAGTTCAAGTGGTTTCAGTTCATAGGCAAGGAAGGCATAGTGACAGAGAAGGCAGCAGGCCTTGTGGTGGAGGACTTCACGTCATGGCCTCAAGAAGCACAGTGAGAGACTGGAACTGGAGACCCTGCCTAAAGCCTCAGAAGACCTGCCCCAGTGACCTACTTCTGCAACCTAGGTCTCAACTTCTGAAATTCCACAACCTCTTAGTAACAGCACCACCACTTGGGGACCAAGCATTCAAACACATGACCTTTAGGGGATATTTTAGATTCAAACCACAGCACTCTGCCCTTCAAGGGTTCATGGCCATCTCCTAATGCAAAATGCATTCAATCCAACTTTAAGAGTCCCCAAAGTCTTAACAATCCCAACATTGCTTAAAAGTCCAAGTCCAAAATCTCTACTGAGTCTCAAGGCAAACTATATGTGAACCCCTGTAAAACAAACAAGATACATACTACCAATAAATAGGCTGAGGTTTAGCTTGGTTGGTAAAGTGCTGTGCCACACTCTCTGAGGACCTGGGTTTGATCCCAAGCACTGCAAAAATAGGAGAAGGATGTGATGACCCTCTCCTGAAGTAATCCCAAAACAATCAGTCATTGAGAACCTTATGAGTGTCACTATGAGTCAGAGTTGACTTGATGGCACCTAACAACAACAACAACTTCCAATAAATAATAACACCATGTAAGTATTCCTGTTCCAAAAGGGAGGAATGGGAGCATAGCAAGGGAAGATTGGGCTAAAGTAAGACCAATAACCAGCTGGACAAACATTGAACCCTGCAGTTCCTTGTCTCACATCTGACACATGGGACATCATCTGGGCTCTAACAGGCGTGGGCACCATCACCCCTACGGCTTTTCCATTTGCAGCACCCATAGCCCTCTTAGGCTGGCTCCACTTACTGCTGATTAGTTGTCCTTGGCAGACATTTCATGTTGCTGTCATCTCCAACATGCTGGGGTCTCAATTGAGGCTTAGGCTCCACCCTCAAAGCTTCATGAATTAACCCTTCAGAGGCTGTCCTCAAGGAATCCAACCTTGGTGCACCTTGCCTGGCCTTGCAGACTATTCTCTGAAACCTTGCAGCCTCCACAACCCCTTAACTCTTTCATTCTGTATGCCTATAAAACCAGCACCATGTGGACAACACCAAGGTCTGCTGCCAGCTCAAATGGTGTCTGGGTCCCACTGAACCACAGCTACAGTGGCCTCTGTTTGTCCAGGCCAGAATATCACTTCTCTAGGCAGCCCTTTTCCAACAGAGTGCCCAGGAGGCACTCCCTTTTCAGATATTCTGTTTTCAAAAGAAAGCCTTTTAAATGGATTTGCAGTTTCACAACCTGGAGCCTTCAAAGGGAGAGGTCTGGCCAACTCTTGCTTTCCCCTCAAGCCATTTTTATTGTTCTAGCACAAAGTTCTTGGCTTCTCTTTAATGGAACCTCTCTCTTTAATGACCAGAGCCTCATTGCACAGACTTGCCTTGTCCACAACTTTAAACACATGACTTTTTTTCTTGCCAAACTTCTAGTTTTTTGAATCTCTCTGCTTTGCTTTTTGCACTTTTATTTAAAATCATAAATCTGGCTAAAAGTGTCCAATAATAACTAAGCCACTACCTCAATATTATACTTTCTTGATAGCTCCTCCACCAGTTAATTTGTCTGTTACTTTTAATTTCAGCCTTTCTTAAGTTTTTGGGACACAGGCAAACTGCAGACATTCTTTCCTAGAATATAATATGAATGACTACTAGTCCAATTCCCAATAGTGCTCTCATTTGCCTCTGAAACCCATGATCATTGTCTTTACTGTCTGCATTTCTTTTGGCATTCTTGTCTTCCAGACTCCTACCAGAACCACCTGTCAAACTCTGCTTAAGCATTCCAGGGCACTCCAGCCCACATCTCCAAACTCTTCTAAACTCCTCCTGCAAACAAGTTCCAACAGCCTAAGAACCACATGATCAGATTTTGGCACAGTGACAACCCTACTTCTTGTACCAATTTTCTGTGTTAGTTACTTTTCTCATCGCTGTGGCAAAAAAACCATCTTAAGGAGGAAGGATAGGTTTATTTATGGCTCATAGTTCAGAGGGTTTCAATGCATACTGGCAAGAAAGACATGGTGGTGGAGCAGGCAGCAGGGCCTGACATAGAGGACTTTCACATCATGACATCAGGAAGCAGATAAAGACAGAGACCAGAACTGGGGACCTCACGTAAAATCTCTAAAGTCCCACCCTCAGTGAACTAATTCCACCAGTTGGATCCCATGTTCTAAAGTTTCACAACCTCCCTCTAAGAGTGCCACTACCTGTGGACCAAGTATTCAAACACATGATTTCTGGGGAACATTTTAGATTCAAACCATAACAATCACCAACATTTTGAGATTGGAAAGTTGGAGAAAGGGGGAGGCAGAGGAAGCAGACCAAAACAGAAGGCAAAGAGGTAGAGCACAACAAAGGGAGCATGGTGCCCTAGAAACTGGGTTTCAAGCATAAAGTTAAGATACTGGGAACAAGATGCCTGTGATTGACCACAGGATGGAGTAACGTAAGGATCATTGGTGACATGGACAAAAGCAGTTTCAGGATGGAAAATATTAAAGATAAAATGGGAAGAGAGGAATTAGGGATTTACCATATAACAAAGGGTTAAATTTATAAAGGAAAATGGAGAGGTGGAGTCAAACGAGGCTTTAACTTTTTCTTTTTCTAGATGGGAGAAATAACAGATACTGGTATGCTAATGAGCACAGTTCAATAGAAAGGGGGGAAATCAGTGCAGGGAAAGGGGAGAAATAATTGCTGGAGCTATTGATGAGAATTTTTCTGAAATGGCGAAAAAAGGAAAAAACAAAAGAAAAATACACCTGCTAATGGAGGAAAGGCCTGCAGCTGTAGCCCTGTGGCATCCGATCCCGTCAGATTTCGGAAGCTAAGCAGGGTCGGGCCTGGTTAGTACCTGGATGGGAGACCGCCTGGGAACACCAGAAGCTGTAGGCCTGGGAGAAGGACCTGGCAACTCCCTCCCAAAAAAATCAATCTGCCATTGAAAACCGTATGAACAGCAGAGAAGCACTGACAATAGCATTTCCCCTGTTGTACAGAGGGTCGCTATGAGTCCGATACCGACTCAACGGCACCTAACAACAACAATGGAGGAAAGAGTAGGTGCCTCATATCTGATATCATGGTGCTTCCTGATCAAAGTAATCTCCTTGCCTCCAGACTTCTTGCTATTCAAGAAACTAAGCTCTCCTTTGATTAGTGATTTTTCAGGATTTTTGTTACATATAGGAATGTATTCCTAATTAATGCAGCATAGAAATTTGGGGTAGAAATGGAAGACACTGCTAACTAAGAAAGTTGAAAGTGCTTCTCTTTGATGAGAGATTGAGGGGATAAGACAATAAAAAACTTTTAATTCCAAATAGTTTTAAACATTTTAACAATTTATACATGCATTTCTTTACATCCTTTTAAAATATATTTAGTGTCAGTTTAGGTCTTTTAAGAAGCAGACACCAAGATTGTACTAGCTCTGTGAGAGATTTATGGAGGAGATGTGACAATGAGGAAGGGATTAGGAATAGGTGGAGAGAGCTTTTAACTATGAGGCTGGTCTGAAATATGAGAGGAAGAGGAAGGAAGAAAGATTAGGAAGAAGGAGCCACAGGCTGTAGCATGGTGCTGAGAAAGTTTCAACCAAGCCAAGTATTGCTCATTAGATGAGTCCCCTGTTGGACAGGCCTGCAGCCATAGCCCTGTGGCATCCGATCCCGTCAGATCTCAGAAGCTAAGCAGGGTCAGGCCTGGTTAGTACCTGGATGGGAGACCGCCTGGGAACTCCAGGTGCTGTAGGCTTGGGAGAAGGACCTGGCAACCCCCTCCCAAAAATCAATCTGCCATTGAAAACCCTATGAACAGCAGAGAAGCACTGACAATAGTGTTTCCCCTGTTGTACAGAGGGTCGCCATGAGTCGGATACTGACTCGACGGCACCTAACAACAACAACAACTGTTAGACAGAACTGGACTGGCCCTATGACTCAGTCATGGCTGGTAACGACCCAGGGAAAGTATGGCCTCTGTCAGTCAGCTGTGCTTCCAGTCACAGTTTCTCTTCATGGAGTTCTGAGTGGTGCACAACAAGGCCATTATTACACTTACAAAAGTTTATATTAGAATAATTTGTGTGTGTGTGTGCATTTGCACCTATACACAACACTGTATGGAAAGAATCTTAATGTTCACTTACCAAGCTTGATATAATGCCCTAATGATTATTCTTTCTTTAGCAAAAATTTCAGTCTTTTCCATGAAAAATAGAAAAAAAGTTTACATTGTAACTTGAGAACTTTAGTTTGAAGATTGGTGAGCTATGCTAATCCCCTGGTGCATCAATTATTTCCACATGTGAATAAGGTAAAATATGAACCCTGTTTTGGAACATGGTTATGACACAAAGAAAATTTTGATCTTTACAATAACGTGTCTTTGTATCATCAGGCAGCATTTCCTTTCCCCATCATAAATGGTTCTTTCTTCTTTTATTAATTGTTTTTAGTTTAAAATATTTCTCTAAAGAAAGTCATGATTTTCTTCCCCCAACTTGAGCATTTGTATTTAATAATGTTTTGGAAGCTTCAGGTATTTTGCTGCAAAGGAAGCCAGTTCAAGGCTATAATCTTTCTTTATATATTTTGTTGTAGTTTATAGTAAGAATAAAGCCAAATGAGTTAAAAAACTGAATAATCTAATTGTTCCCTTGTTGATTCCCACATGTATTTTACAAATTAGAAATAAATACATACTGAACATCTACATAGTTTTTAAAGGAAGCATAAAGTTGTTCTTTCATAGCTAGATAATGAAGAGTGTCAATGCATTATATTTGAATATTTATACTGATTTTTTTGTTTGTTTTTACACAGTACTAAGGTATTGAACCCAGGGCCTTGAACATGCTAGGCAAGTGTTCTACAAGTGAGCTGTCCCCCAAGTCCCTTTTTTATTTTTTTATTTTGAGTCAGGGTCTAAATTGCATAGGCTGCCTCTGGCATTGAACCAAAGATCCTCCTGCCTTGGCCTCCTGAGTACCTGGGACTACAGGCATGAGCCACAGTGCCTGGTGTCTGATTTTTAATATTAAAAACTTAATTGACTTATTTCAAATTAGAATTTTGTTTTGGATGTACAGGTTAGAATATACTGGGTAGGCATGTGTGTATAAACTAAACATTTAAGGTTGAGTGTAAGAACTCAACAACTTTATAAACATGCTATTTGAGAATATTATGTTATATATATGCCAATATAATTAATAGAGAAAACACATTAAGTATTTTTGCTAAATTGTAATTTATGTCTCTTAGATTTTTTTTTTTTTTTTTTTTTTTGGGTACTAAGAGGCTGAACCCAGGGTCTCGTGCATACCTCTGCAAGCATTCTATCACTGAACTGTACCTCTAGCCCCTTTTTAATTTTTTATCTTGAGACAGGGTCTTGCTAAGTTACGTAGGCTGCCTCTGGCCTTGAATTTGGGGGATCTTCCTGTCTGAGTCTCCCATGTTGCTGGGATTACAGGTGTACACCACTGTGCCCAGCCTCAGTTTTTTTAATAAATTAAAAAAAATAAAATTATTACATTAGTAAAGTACTTATCAAGGGTCTGTGAAATGAAAGGATTTATAGCTATCCTCATAAAATAGTATTATATATAAAATATTCACAGTGAAGTAACACCAGCCATCTGGGAGTGTCGTTGGTCTAAGGAGAATCTTAGGTTGAATAACAAAACCTGTTTCCACTATGTGTAATATGAACTGCTCTATTTCTGTATCCATTCTTCTGCCATAACAGAACATTCCCTCTTCATATCTAAGGCCAGGCCTTCCACCTAGACCCAAAGTTCCCAACTGTGCATCCTGAAACTGCAGTGAATTCACAGGAGTACTGCAGCATATTTAAAAATTTTAAGGAAAAAACAGACACTTCCATCAGACACTACACAGACACCTTACTTAGAATACCAGGTAGCTTAGAGATAGCTGTCATTTTAAAAAGCTGACTACCACACAGTTATTTACATAAGACAGGAGTAAGAGTGAGACTGTCCAGTCTGATTTCAAAGTTTAAGAAATTGTACAGTGCCCAACTTCTATTAGTGTACACATTTTATTAGTGTACAAATCTCCTTGGTACCAAATCTTGGTTTTATTAGCTTTGTGACTTTGGAAAAGTTAATTCACCTGTCTGTGACAATGTTTGTTTAGGTATGCAGTGATGATAAAAATCCCTAGCTCAACGGGATGACATGGTGCACCCTTATAATCCCAGCTACTCAGGAGGCAGGAGGATCACGAGTTCAAAGCTAGAGGGAGCCTGTATAACTTTGCAAGACTCTCAAGATAAAAAAATTAAATAGTGCCTGGAGGTGCAGTTCAATGGTAGAACTCTTGCCTAGCATTAATGAGGCCCTGGGTTCAACCCTTTAGTACTGCAACATAACAAAACAAAGCAAAACAACAACAGCAAAAACAAAAACAAACAAACAAAAAAACCAAAAAGCCAACCCCCTCAAAACCCTACCTTATAGGCATGCATTAATACCTATACATATACATTGTTGTTGTTGTTGTTAGGTGCCGTCGAGTCGGTATCCGACTCATAGCGACCCTCTGTACAACAAGGGAAACCTACTGTCAGTGCTTCTCTGCTGTTCATAGGGTTTTCAAAGGCAGATTGATTTTTTGGAAGGGGGTTGCCAGGTCCTTCTCCCAATACATTAATATACATTAATTAATAGACATTAATACATGTAAAATACTTAGAACAATGTCAGACACAAGATACCTAGATTCTAAATAAACAAATATAAACTTTCTGTCGATCCAGTCTTTCCAAAATCAACTTTTTTTTAAAGAAAAGTTTTTAAATTGAAAAAAATATTGTGGTGTAAAACGTGAAATTTGCCATCTTAATTATTAAGTGTGCAGTTTAGAAGTGTTAAGTATATTCACATTGTTGTGAAATAGATGTTCAGAACTTTCTCATCTTGCAGAACTGATACCCATTAAATAACAATTCCCCTTTTCTCTCTCTCCTAAGCCCTTGTTATTGTTGTTAGGTGCTGTCCAGTTGCGACTCTCATAGAGTTTTCAATGGCCAATTGTTTTAGAATTGCTTCTGGAGTAGATTGGCACGTCCTTCTGGCCATCTTTTTGTGGTGCTGGGGATCGAACCTGGGTCCTCAGAGAGTGCAGAGCAGTGCTCTGCCCACTGAACTAAACTCCATCCCCAAGTCCCCTATTTTCTGTTTTTTTCTTTTGTGTGTGTGTGGGGCGGGGGTTGGGGGTTGAAGCCAGGTCCTCACACATACTTTCCATGAGCTCTTCCACTGAGCGGCACCCTCAGCCTTTTTTTTATCTTGAGACAGTTTCTTACTAAGTTACACAAGTTGCCTCTGACCTCAAACTTGTGATCCTCTTGCCTGAGTTACTGGGGTTATAAGCGTGCGCCATAGTGCCCAGCCTACTCTCTTCTATGAATTCAACAACTTAAGATACTTCATGTAAGTGGCATTATACAGTACTTGTCTTTTGGTGACTGGCTTATTTCACTTAGTGTCATGTCTTCAAGGTTCATCTGTGTTATAGTGTTTGACAAAATTTCCTACTTTTTTAAGCCTAAATAACATTGATTGTACATGTAAAAACACCCTGCTTATTCATCTGAGTTGCTTCTACCTCTTAGATTTTGTGAATAGTGCTGCTATGAGCTTGGGTGTGCAAATATCTCAAGACCCTTTTAATTCATTGTTTTTCTTCTCTCTCTCTCTCTGTCTCTCTCCTTCTCTCTCTCTCTCTCTCTGTCTCTGTCTCTCTCTCTCTCTCTCTCTCTCTCTCTTGTTTCTTTGTCTTTTTTTTAAAGATGGGGTCTTGTATCCAGGCTAGCCTCAGATTCACAACCTTCCTTTCTCAGCCCCCTGAGTACTGGGATTATAGACATGTGAGGTGTGTGCTTCTACACTGGACCCTGCATTTAATTCTTTTAGACCTACACATGTACCCAGAAGTGGAATTACTAGATCATATGGTAGTTCTATTTTTAATTTTTTGAAGAAACATATACTGTTTTCCATAGTGGTGACATCATTTTATAATCCTACCAGTAGTGCACAAAAGTTCTAGTATCTCCACATCCTCCACAACAGGGAAAGCCTTTTTTTTTAATAGTGGTCACCCTAATAGGTGTGAAGTAGTACCTCATAGTGATTTTAATTTCTATTTCTGTAATGATTAGTAGTGTCTTTGCATATACTTCTGTATATTATTTTTGAGGAAATGTCTATTTAAGTCTTTTCCTTTTTTTTTTTTTTTTTTTTGCAATGTTGGGGATTGAACACAGGGCCTCACTCATAGTAAGCACTTGCTCTACCACTGAACTGCATCCCCATCCCCCTCCTCCTCTTATTTGGGTTATTTGACTTTTTTCTTGCTGACTTGCAGGCATTCTTTATATATTTTAGAGATTAACAATTTTTCAGAAATATGATTTCCAAATATTTTTCCCATTATGTGGATTATCTTTTCATTCTGTTGATTGTATCCTTTGATATAGAAAAGTTTTTGTTTAATGTAGTCTCATTTGTCTATTTTTGCTTTTGTTGTTTGTGCTTTTGGTATCATATCCAACACATCATTGCAAATCCCAATGTCATGAAACTTTTCCTTTGTATTTATTCTGGAAGTTTTATAGTTTTGAGTAAAAGCTTATATCTTTAATCAGTTTTGAGTTAATGTTTGTATATTGTATAAGGTATTTGTATATTGTATCCAGTTTTCCAGTACTACTTTTTGAAGAGACTGTCCTTCCCCATTGAATGGTCTTGGCTTCCTTGAAATATGTTCCATTGCTCTGTGTGTTTTGTCCTTATGCCAGTACCAACATTGCTCTTGATTACTGTAACTTTATATGTTTTGAAATCAGGAAATGTAAGTCCTCCAACTTTGTTATTTTTCAAAATTGTTTTTGCTATTCAGGACATTTGAGATTCCCAGTCAACTTTTAAATAGGCTCAGCTCTTTTCCATTCAAACAAATAAACATAACTCTTATTCAGTCCCTCCTTCCCCTCCAGGTACCCTTTCCTTCAAACTCATGTTTTCAAAAAAATTGTTGGTATTTGGGGTCTCCATTTCCTTTTTCTTATTAACTCAGCTTTTAACCAAATTCAGCAGAGTCCTTCTCCTGATAATTATAATGGAAAATCTTACAATAAGAAGACCTCTGTATTACCAAGTCCAATAGATTAAAAAAAAAACCTCATACGTAACAGTGTTTAATCTTACTGACAACTTCCTTAATATTGAAATACTTTCTTTTTCCCATTTGTCAGTTTTTGCTATTGTTTCCTAAGCTATTGGGGTCCTTTTCAGAAAGTCTTTGCCTATTCCCATCTTGAAGTGTTTTTCTGTGTTTTCCACTAGCAGTTTCAAAGTTTCAGGCCTTACATTAAGGTCTTAGGTCCATTTTGAACTTGCTTTTTTGTAGGGTAAGAGAGATACGTAGTTTCAGTTTTATACATGAGGTATCCAGTTCCCCATTTGTTGAAAAGTCGGTCTTTTCTCCAACTTATGTTTTTGGCACCTTTGTTAAATATCAATTGGCTGTACCTGGATAGGTTCGTTTCTGGATCCTCAATTCTATTCCATTCATCTACCTGACTATTTTGTGCCAGTATCATGCTGTTTTTATTAGTATGACTCTAGTATGATTTGAAATCAGATATTGTGCTCTTTCTGCTCAGGATTGCTTTGGCAATTTAGAGTTATTTGTGCTTCCATATGAATTTCAGGATTTTTTTTTTTCGTATTTCTATGAAGACTGTCATTAGAATTGTGGTTTCATTGAATCTATAGATTTTGCTTTAGATAATATAGCCATTTTCACAGTATTAATTCAATCCATTCACATGGGAGATCTTTCCATCATTTGGTGTTTTCTTCAATTTCTTTCTTTAGTGCTTTAATATTTTCATTGTTGTTGTTGTTGTTAGGTGCTGTCGAGTTGGTATCCGACTCATAGCGACCCTCATAGGGTTTTCAATGGCAGACTGTTTTGGGATTGCCTTGGGAGTGGATTGCCAGGCCGTTCTCCCATTTTTGTGGTGCTGGGAATTGAACTCAGGACCTCAGAGACTGCAGCGCAGCACTCTACCAACTGAGCTAAATCCCAGCCCCATTTTCATTGTAGAAGTCTTTTACCTCCTTGGTTAGATTTAATCCTAGGTATATTATTCTTTTTGAAGCTATTGTAAATGGTATTGTTTACCTGATTTCTTTCTCAGCCTGGCTGTTATTGGTATATAGAAAAGTTACTGATTTTTATCTTTTGATTTTATATCCTGCTACTTTTTTCAAAGTGTTTATCAGCTCTAAGAGTTTTATGATGGAGTCTTTAGTTCTTT
Organism: Pedetes capensis; assembly: GCA_007922755.1. Taxonomy (NCBI): domain Eukaryota; kingdom Metazoa; phylum Chordata; class Mammalia; order Rodentia; family Pedetidae; genus Pedetes; species Pedetes capensis. The sequence goes on from VMDO01003875.1 coordinate 120,328, forward strand.
TAAGTGTAGCATCATCTATGTGCAAAAAGGGATAATATGACTTTTTCCTTTCTATTTGGATCACTTTTCTTTCTTTCTCTTATTACTGTGGCTAAGAATTCAGTTATTATATTGAGTAATAGTGGAGAGAGTGGATACCCTTGTCTCATTCCTGATTTTAATGGAAATGCCTTTAGTTTTTCCTCACTTATTATGACGATGACAGTAGGTTTTTCAGATATTGCCTTTATTGTTCTTTCAATCCCTAATTTCTTCAAGGCTTTTATCACGAAAGGATGTTGAACTTTGTCAAAGGCCTTTTCTGCATCTATTGATATGATCGTGTGATTTATCTTTCTGAGTCTGTTTATGTACTATATTATATATATTGTCTTGCATATGTTCAACCACACTTGCATCCCTAGAGTGAAACCAATTTGATCATAATGAATGATCTCTTTAATGTTTTATTGAAGTTTATATGCAAGTATTTTATTAAGGATTTTTGCATCTAGGTTCATCAGGGAAATTGGTCTGTAGTTATCCTTTTTTGATATATCCTTGGTTTCTTGGATTTGGTATCAGGTAATACTGGGTTCATAGAATTTGTTCATTAATGTTCCTTCCATTTCTATTTTATGGAATAGTTTGAGGATCATTGGTTAATTCTCTCTTTAAATGTCATAGAATTCGGCAGTGAATCCATCTGGTCCTGGGCTTTTCTTTGTTAGAATTTTTATTCCTGCTTCAGTTTCACTACTCATTGTAGATTTATTTTATGTTGTTTATATCCTCTTGGTTTAATTTTGCTATGTCACATGTACCTAGGAATTTATCCACGTCATGTAGGTTTTCTAGGTTTTTGGAATGTATGTTTTGGAAGTATTCCCTAGTGATTCTCTGGATTTCATTGGTGTCTGTTTTAATATCCTTTTTTTAATTTCTAATTTTATTAATTTGAGTCTTCTTTCTCTTATGATTAGTTTGGCTAAGTGTTGTCAATCTTGTTTGTCTTCTCAAAGAACCAACTCTTTGTTTCATCAGTTCTTTATATTATTCTTTTAGTCTCTATTTCATTAATTTCTCACCTGACCTTTATTAGTTCTTTCTGTCTACTGATTTTGGGCTTTGTTTGTTCTTATTTTTCTAAGACCTTGAGGTACATCATTAAGTAATTTATTTGAGTCCTCACTGATGTTTTTCATGTAAGTACTCATTGCTATAAATGTCCCCCTTAGTACTGTCTTTGCTGTATCCCAAAGGTTTTGGTCGGTTGTGTTTTCATTTTCATTTGATTCTAGAAAGTTTTTAATTTTCTCCTTGATATCTTCAAGGACCCACCAATCGTTTAAGGATGTATCGTTCAATCTCTATGTAGTTGTATAATTCCTTTAGTTTCTCTTGCTACTGATTTCTAGTTTTATTTCATTATGGTCAAATAAGATACAAGAAAATTATTTCAATTTTTCTGTATTTATTGAGACTTATTTAATGGTCTGAAACATGATTTATTTTAGAGAAATTTCCATAGGCTGCTGAGAAGTTTTTCTATTGTTTCTCTCCTTAGAGTCTATGCCCTCCTGTTGTTAGATGCTGTCAAATTGGTCCAACTCATAGTGATCTTCACAGGGTTTTTAATGGCTGATTGTTTTGGGATTACTTCAGGAATAGATTGCCACGTCCTTCCCCCATTTTGGGGGTGCTGGAGATTGAACCTTGTGCCTCAGAGAGTGTGGAGAAGCACTCTACCAACTAAGATAAACCCCATGAATAGCAGAGAAGCATTGACATAGTTCCAGGAGTGGCACAATGTCAGGGAGTGTTTTCTTCTGTTGTACGTAGGGTTACTATGAGATAGACAGAGACTCAACTGCACCTAACAACAATATTATTATTAACTGTAGTCACTATGCTGGGCAATAGATCACAAAAGAAACAATCCTCTTGTCTAACTTAAATTCTGAACTCTTCCATCAATGTCTCTATTCTCCACCATCACCCAGCCCCTGGTAGCCAACATTCCTACTCTATTTTCATGAATTTAGCATTTTTAGATTCCATATATAAGTGTACATAATGTTTGTCTTTCTGTGCCTGGCTTATCTCACTTAACATAATGTCCTTCAGGTTCATTTGTGTTTTCTCAAGTTATAGGCTTTATTTTTTAAGGCTGAATAGTATTCCACTGTATGTGTATACACACACACACACACACACACACACCATATTTTCTTTATGTGATTTTTAAAGGTATTTGGTACTTTGGGGTTTTATGTTTCTAACTCAACAAAATGCAGTAGTGACAATTTAACAATGTTGACTGTAAGAAATTTCTGTTGATAAATTAGGAAGGTATCCCATTACATCTTAACACAGAGAGTGTTTATGTATGTGTGTATGTATTTAAATTAACTCAGAAGTGCTGCTTTCAGTCTTTAAGAGAGGCCTGTAATGTGAGAAGTTTGTAAGTTTTCTAGAACATTCTAAAAGAATATTATTTCATGCTATGCTTTGGGAAACACTTCTTTATACTCATGCTACATTTAATATGGACTACAGAGAAGCAGAATTGGAAGGCATAAAGGTCAGCTGTTGAGTATGTTACTAGTAAAAGAGAATGGACAAGGAAGTAAAATGATAGGCCTGAGATAAATTGAAGAAAGAATTCTCAGAATTTACTCGTGAATTTGAATCTTATTAGGTAGAAGTAAGCAATTAAAAATGGCAGTCTTAAAAAGGAACTGAAAAAAGATTTAGCTGTGACTTAGTGTTTCTAAATTTAAGACAATAAATGTACTTCTTGGTAATCGTAAGTGGCATATAATACAAAGAGATAGAGAGTAAATAGTAAATTTTTCCCTGTTTGAAATTCATTCCCCTCTCCAGTGGTAATTGTCGTCAACAGTTTGTCTTTTATCCTTCTCCAAACACTCATCTGTGTATGTGTGGTATTGTTGTTAGGTGCCCTGGAGTCAGTATCCAACTCATAGTGATCCTACATACAACAGGCAAAACACAATTGTCAGTGCTTCTCTGCTGTTCATAGGGTTTTCAATGGTGGATTTATTTTTGGGAGTGGGTTGCCGGGTCCTTCTCCCAAGCATACAGCACCTGGTGTTGCCAGGCGGTCTCCCATCCAAGTACTAACCAGGCCCGACTTTGCTTAGCTTTCGAGATCTGACAGGATCAGATGCCACAGGGCTACCGCTGCAGGCTGTGTATGTGCATGTAAACATATTTTTTAAAATAAATGGAATCATTTTATATATATTCTATAACTTGCTTCACATACCAATATATACATACTTATGATCTACAGCTACTTCCTTATTTTTAATAGGTGCATAGTGATCTGTAGTTGGGATGTACTGTACTTTACAATTGTTGTTGTTAGGTGCTGTCAAGTCAGTGTCTGATTCATAGAGACCCTATGTACAAAAGGTGAAACACTATTGTCAGTGCTTCTCTGCTATTCATAGGGTTTTCAATAGCTAATTATTCTTAGAGTAGGCTGCCAAGTCCTTCTCCCTAGCCTGCAGCACTTGGTATTCCCAGGAGGTCTACCATCTAAGGACTAAACAGGTCCACCCCTGCTTAGCTTCTGAGATCTGATGGGATTGGACACCAGGGAGGTATAGCTACAGACATAATCTTTTCTCTACAACCTTAAAATAAGAAACATTTATAGCCAGTTATTTTAATAACTTGTTTATTTTTGAAGAGTTTTGTAGAAAAGTGCCAAATAGCACACAAAAGCTTAAAAAAAATCAATAGTATTAATTTTTTTTTTTTTTTGAGACAGAGTCTTGTTATGCCTAAACTTGCTATGTCACTTAGGACAACCTCAAACTCACAATCCTCCTGCTTCAGCCTCTCAAGTATTGGAATTGCTGGCAGGTACCATCAAGTCTGGCTTCCACTGATTTTTTTTAAAAAAATCAATTGAAGTCTGTAAGGCAAGAAATTAAGAAGTTAAATTTCATACCCTCAAGCTCCTACTTTCATCTCTGTGATGTGCCTACTACCAATAATTTTGAATATATTCTTTCTGACATGTTCTTGTGTTTATATAACTTCAGTGTACATATATGTACATTTACCACACTTGGTTTTTTCTCTAGTAAAATGGGATGGTAGTCTTTGTGTAGATCTGCAGCTTTTAAAATTTCATCCCTTCTTGAACACCGTATCATGGACTTGGCCAGAAAATTTCTGAATAATTAAACTTATTTATCTCTTATGTTATCTCTATTTATTTTCTTGTACTGACAACATTCATAATAGCCAAATTCAGAGTGGCTGATTTATTAACTGGAATGGCAATTTATCAATTTACAGAGTGAGATATATCTTGCATCATAGACATTGCTCATTTGCTTGGGGCATTCCCACCTGATGGGTGAATTACTCAAGAGACTAAATTATAGATAAGAAGACTGATTGGTGAGCAAACAATTAGAACAAAGGCAAGGAGATGTTCTAACAGGATATTTCTATCGCTAAGGTAGCTCTATGGCTTACCCTGAGGTTCTTTCTGTCTTGACAACTGGCATTAGTCATCAGAGTTATAGCACTGAAAATGGTTAGAGATACACAGAGCAGGTTTCCTCCAGGATCCTTATGTGGACTGTGCACTCTCCTCCACTGCATTGGACACATCTGACCAGGTCCTTTCTCATGACAGAGGGCAGCTTACCACCTTTATTTATATGGGAAAAACATTGATTAGACTTTGAGTAGCCCCCAAGTCTGCATGGTGGAGACATGAAAAACACCTTCACCTTCACAGCAACTCATTTACAAGCACTATTTTCAGATGAGACTCTGTGGAGGTGGCATTTAACAGGTAGAGATGTCCCACTGGGGACAGCCAGGCATTGATAGCTGCTCCCAGTGGCCAAAACCATGCCTAGTTGAGAACCATTGATTTAGAGTGAAGAAAAGAAGTAGAAAAAGGAAAAGCAGATAGGACATTGCATAAAAATCAACTGAAAGTAATAGTTAAGGATATTAAAGTAGCAGAGAAAGTATAGAAATGTCATTAGTAGATCTGTCTTAAAGTTTCCTACTAATGACAAGACCTTTGGCAAGTTGCTTTACTCTCCTGATTGTAAATTAGTATAAGGATCATCCTTATTACTATGATGATGATGATGATCTGTCTTAAAGTTTCCTACTAATGACAAGACCTTTGGCAAGTTGCTTTACTCTCCTGATTGTAAATTAGTATAAGGATCATCCTTATTACTATGATGATGATGACGACAAGTTGCTTTACTCTCCTGATTGTAAATTAGTATAAGGATCATCCTTATTACTATGATGATGATGATGATGATGATGATGACGACGACGACAACGGTGACGGTGTTGGTGCTTGGAACTGAACCCAGTGCAATCTAGTCAAGTGTTCCACTACTGAGCTACACTACACTCTCTGTTTCTTATTTTTTATTTTGAGACAGGGTCTTGCTAAGTTGTGCAGGCTGCCTCTGCCTTTGAATTTGCAGTCCTCCTGCCTCCATCCTCCCAGTTGCTGAGATTACAGGCTTGTACCATGGCGCCTGGCTAGTATAATTTTTTTAAATTGCATAATTATTATGAGCCAGAGTTATGCTGGCATTTTACATGTGTTATAGTGTTTATAAAAGTTTTCTGTAAATTTTAAAATACTATACCAAATAATGGGCTGGGATTTAGCTCAGTTGGTAGAGCGCTGCGCTGCAGTCTCTGAGGACCCAAGTTCGATTCCCAGCACCGCAAAAACGGGAGAAGGGCCTGGCAATCCACTCCCAAGGCAATCCCGAAACAGTCAGCCATTGAAAACCCTGTGAGGGTCGCTATGAGTCGGATATCGACTTGACGGCACCTAACAACAACAACAATACCAAATAATTATACAATCTGGTATATCCTCTTATTCATTCTTATCACTAATTTTGTCTCTTTAGATTTTAATACTAACAAATGTAAAATTTATCTTTGGGTCTCATTCTTTTGTGAATTTGACCATGATTATTAATATTTTTAGGAATGATCATTTTTCCTTTATGTAAACACAAAGGGTTAAGTTGTAGCATCATTTGTTTCATAATAAGTAAGAAAATGAGATTTCTTAAATTGAAATAGTAGGCAGATACATTTCTAGACAGGTGTCTATTCTATATATTGGATAACATCACACAGATCTTGGGGGGAACCCCACTGTTAATACTTCTCTACCTAGAAAAATACCTGTTTATTTCTTGTCTTTTTGTTTCTTGTTCTTAGGTCAATTCTATATGGTGATTCAATTAAAATTTTTAAAATTCTGTCTTAATTAACTTACTTTTATGTCCTTAATGGATTAGTCAGGCATAGTTTCCCACATTATTCAATAAATGTTTGCTGAATGAAGGAATAAGCTACAGAAAACATGGTACCTCCTTCCTAGTTGGTTGTCTGCTAAAATAATCAGTGACCCTAATCTTCACTATTGGTTTCCCCAATATAAAATTGGGCTGGGATTTAGCTCAGTGGGTAGAGCGCTGCGCTGCAGTCTCTGAGGCCCTGAGTTCAATTCCCAGCACCGCAAAAATGGGAGAAGGGCCTGGCAATCCACTCCTAAGGCAATCCCAAAGCACTCAGCCATTGAAAACCCTATGAGGGTCGCTATGAGTCAGATACTGACTCGACAGCACCTAACAACAACAACAACAACAATATAAAATTGCTCAGCTATCTGTAGCTTTTTTAGTTTCTCCAGCATTCATCCTACAGATTAGACAGGGGAGGGGGACAATAGGTTTCATTATGCTGCAAATTCACTGGGCTCTACGAGAGTGACTCTATAATGTTTTCAGTGTTTCCTCAACCCGTAAAATTCACTCTGAGTCCTAATACTTTGTTGCCTCTCTGGATTATAGTGTTTATTACTGTTGTCTCCCATAGGACTCTTAATGATCTGCTGGGATCAGTCTTGGGTGAACCTGTCACCCATTGTTGATTTTTACTGCAGACCCTGTGTGCCTTTCCTTTTCATTTCTCCTCAGGTATGATAATAATCACATGGATTTGAGGGGAGTGCTTTTACTCAGTGAAAATACTGAATTCAATGAATTTGTTGTGATCACTGTTGTAAAATATCTCACTCACAATTACTTCTACCATTTATTTCCTCAATGCTTGAAACCAAGTGTGGTGGGTTTCTTTTCTTTATGGGTTCTAAGCTACCTCCTCTAGGAAGAGGTCATCTATCTTAACCAAAACCTCCATTCCCTCTACGGTGAGGTCTTCTTCTCTATTCTACGCATACTCTACCAATTCCAGACTGCCTTTTCCACCATCATATTTCCATATACTTGGTATATAGAAGGAACTCACGTTGTTTTTGATCTACTGAATAAATGAAATTCAGATATTTGTTATTTATATTTTTTGATTAATGATCTTTGATATAATTTTCTTTTTGCAAAGTGCTATTTTAATTCAAATTATGTACTCAGTCTAAGTACTGTAGATTCTAAGGTTAAGAGACGCCAATTTGAAAAGCTATCTGAAGATCCTGATAATTATTTTAAAGTTGCTTAAAGAGAAAACACACTTATGTGGTATGAGCTTATTGAAGAAAATGAGGAGAAAATGATAAAGGCAACTGAAAGACATGGTCAGAGTAGGATTAAGGAAGATACTTCCTGTCTGGAGGGGTTCAGAGAAAGGAAAAATCTTGGTTCCTATTTTGTGGTTTCCTGCACAATGAACAACATTCATATTGGGACAGTGTTAGAAATCCCACTGGCCTTTTGATTAGTTTGTCCTTGAGGCTCTTCTTAATTTCACATCTACTTCAGAGGTGCATATCTTTGCCACTCGGCCTGCTCTTTTTCATTTTCTGAGCTGCCAGAATCTTCTAACCCCTTGCCATAAAATAGAACACTTCTAACCCCTTGCCACAAAATAGGACCTTGGTGTCCTTTTTCCTTTGTGTCCTATTAAATCTTACACAGGCCCTTTCCATTTTGATCCGCCTAAGTTCTAAACACTTTAGGGAAACAGGCAGAGGTGAGACTAGCATTTTCCTGTTTGAGCTGGAATATTCTTTCCCTGAGTTTCAGACTATTTTTTCCCTAAATCTAGTTATCTCCTCTACCACATCCAGTATTATCTTTGGCACCAGTAGTTGGAAACTTTATGCTTCCCCACAGGCTGTTTCATAAAATGCATTAATTAGCTTCTTAATTTATTTGTATTTTCATATTCCAAAAGCTGGTATCAGGAATGCCTCTAGCCACAAGACACTTAGAAATGGTGGTCATAACTTGATCCTAACAAGTGCCCAAACTTGGTTTCAATAAACAATCTAATCTAATCTTTCAATACCCCTAAAGATTGGAATGACCTGAGAACTCAGACGCTGGTCCTCTCTCTCTTCTTTTTATTCATTTTTTAAGGAGTACTTGTCTATTTCCATACTTTAAATACTACCTTTATATTATTGATGACTCCAGCTCCCACTCCCCAATGAACTTCAGACTCATTTCTGATTGTCTGCTGGATATCTCCACTTGCATTTACTCAGGTATCTTAAACTTTTCCAAACCAAATTCTTGATTCCTTATAATCTAAATTTGCTTCTAAATTTGTAATATTTGTTATCTCACTAAACCTAGTTGCTTGGGCCAGTATCTTTGAGTCTCTCTTACATGCCATGTCCAATTCTTCCGCAAGTGCTAGTGAATACTCTTTAAAAATATATCTCAAGTCTGTCCACATTTCATTTCCTCCAGCATTTCTAGTTCAAGCATTCGTCTTCTCTTGTCAGTACCAAGAGACTCCTAATGGTCTCCTTGCTTCTATTCTTGCCTTGCCTGTCTTTAACACAGATTATAATTCCATGCTGTTTACAACCCAATGGCTTCTCATCAGCAGGGCTTAACCTGACTTGGCCCTTGACTCTCTCTGTGCCTTTGTCCTCTGTGAGCATCTCTGCCTCTCACTACCCTCTAGGCATCCTGGCCCAGCTTTCTTCTATCATTCCAGGCACATTCTGACCTCAGAGTTTTTGCCTTAAACTTTCTCCAGATACTCATGTGGCTTGTTCCTTCACTTTATTTGGGTCTGCACTCAAATGTCATTTCCTCAAGGATGCCTTTTTGATTTATTAGTCATCCTGCTTAAAATAACATCCTCCTAAGACCCTCATCTTACTGTTTTTTTTTCCATAGTTCTTCCTGCTATTTGACATTACATTAAACTGTGGTTATTATCTGTATCCACACTCAAATGCAAGCTCCATGAAGACAGGGAGAACAAAGACATCATCTGTTTTGTTCACTACTGTATCCTCAGCACTCAGAACAGTGCCTGTTTGATATAATATACTAAATATATGTTTGTGTGATTAATGAGTGAATGTATGAATAAGTATGAGAAAGGTTCTGAACGAATGCTCAAACTCACTGGACAAGATCCATGATGCCCAAACCATTGTTCCTATCTCCATGCGTAGACCAGTTATCCGTGTAATGTAGTCATGCTTCCTACTGCTCCATGACACCTTCCCCTCCAAATTCTTTCTAGCATCAGTTCCCTCTTCCACCTACTCCCCCAGGTTGCACTTTACTTCTCCGTCCCACAAAAAAATGGCCTTTTAGAACTAATTTTATAATATGTTATACACATGCTCATATATAGAAAGAAGAGTTTCTATTAAGAGAGTTGTTTCATGATTATTGGTGGTAAGAGCAGAAAATAAGGGAAAAGAAATTACAGACTTAGACAAATGAAATTCTAAAATTCTGAAGGAACCTGTAGCAGCCTTGAAGACAATGTTCTTCTGAAATCACAGCACATGGGAAAGGGGACAAATATTGTCCTTTTCCTGGTTTGAATTCACCTGGAGTCTAATGTTCCATGTCTAAACTGGGTATGAGGTTTTTAGAAAGATAAAAGAATGTCTTCAGAGATGGCAAACAGAATAGTAAGAATACATCATATAACTTATGGATAAGTCACAGTAATCATAACAAACCCTATATGCCAGGCATCATTATAAATGCTGTTTGCACACAAGTATTTAATCCTTATCCTATGAAGAAGATACTAGATGTCTGTTTTCAGATGAGGAAATGAAGGTATACAGCGGTTAAATAGCTCCTGAAGTTTTTCATGGCCAGTAAAAGATAGGGTCAGTGCTGATTTCAGAGTTTATGATCTTAATCATCATGCTATTTTTGAATATTTGAACAAATACTAGTGAAAAAGCAAATCTTGGAGCTAAAGTAGAAATTCTAAGAAGGAAGCTTTAACCTTAACCTCAAGTTCCGGAGTCACCACCTTCTCAGTCACCCCAGGTTACTCCTCAAGCACTCCTATAATAGGGGGACTAGTAACAACAATTTATTATACTTTATTACACTTACTTGTATACACTTTCTATTAACCTATATTAACGTGTACTTAACCTATTTTAAGGATTATTGTTGAGCCATTAAATTTAGTTTAGTGCTTGACATATAATCAGCCTTCAGTTTTTATTGAATAAAACACAAGTGATATTTAAATTGATTGGAACTGCCCCATGGTAGAATAACTTAACTGAGAGGCAGTGAACCCCTGCACACTGGCAGTATTCATGGCTGGGCTGACAGCTTAAAGGGATGCTGCAGAAGGAACATCCCCATGATGCAGAAGTGGAAGATTAGGCCAGATTTTCTTCTATAGATTATCTAATCCTATGATGAGTTTGTTATGAGTCTTTCTCCAAACTTTTATTGAACATCTACTGTGTGCCTGGCATTGTGCTAGGCACTGAAGATATAAGGATAAATGTAATCCAGCCAATATCCACCAGGAACTAATAATCAGTAATTAAAAAGACAGGTATAAAGTTTTAGTAGATAAAAATAAACAGAAAAGAATAGATTATAGAGCTGTTTTGAACAAAATAGTAAGGGAAGAAAATCTGTTGAGGAGGAGAACTAGATATAAAAGACGAACCTAAAATCTTTCCTGCCTAAGAAGGGAAAATCCGGGGATTGAAAAGCACATGCTGTGTTGCTATTGGGGGAATTCCCATAGGGATTGTTATCAGCAATTTCCATCAAGATATGATGCAAAGTTGGATGTACTTCAGTGCAGATTAATTTGTGAAGTATTTTGAAATTCTTGGAACAAATGTACCTTCTCTTATGAGTCTCCAAAACTCACAAACATGATTAAGTTTTCTTTCTGTCCCCCACCCCCCGCACCCCTACAGAAGCATTGCATGAAATGAAACAATCCATTAAGTCAAGTAAAAGTAAAGTTTCTGTTGACTAGGACAAGGATTCTAACAGTATGTACAAAGGGATCTTTCGGTTTCTTTGCTGATGTACATGACTAGAATCTGCTGGGCAGTGGGGAAATAGTGGCTTTTTTTTTCTAGGATACTGTCCTTAATGCTGCTCATCTGGTTCTAAATGTGTCCTCATTATCACTAGCTGGGACATGATGCCTAGGTGGGTGGGAGATTCCCCTGTTTTGTTTAAATCATAGTTGTCTTTGGGTTTGGCTAGCATGTTCATGATTAGTTTACTGACAATTGGTTTTTTTCTTCTTATACCATATGCTATTCCATGATTCATCAGCTTTGGGTCTGTTGCCTTGAAGGTGAAACAATTTCTTCCAATGTTGATATTTCAAAATCTTGTAGATAACAAGCATACACATATGCAGAGTCCTTTCAGAAGTTTTAAACATTTGGAGATGAATGAATTATGCTGCTACAAATGGAAGGAACCAGTGTAAAATTATAACAGTGCTATCCAATCATCTTTTGTTAGATGGTTTCTTGAACATTGATATTGATAAAGCCTAAGAAGTTTTATTCTCCTTGTGAAATTGTTTATGGTGTGTGTTATTTATTTATTATTTTTAAAAGTTTAACATTTAAATTAATTGCCTTGATTCACATGCATTTTAATGTTGTAGACTAACATGATCTTTATTTTGGGGCATAGTAGGGCTTAAATTCCAAATAAATCATAACATTATTGATATTGATGTTAGGTGCTGTGGAGTTGGGTCACACTCATAGTGACCCTGTGTACAACAGAACGAAACACTCACATTGTGCCATCCTCAGCACTATTGTCAATGCTTCTCTGCTACAGATAGGGTTTTCAATGGCTGATTGTTTTAAGAGTGGGCTACGGGGTCCTTCTCTCAAAATTAGCCATTTACACTGTAATGATGGCTTCTCTTCTATATTTAATGCGTGGCAATGACTATTCAAACCTCATGAAATATTTTTTTAGTTTCTGGTGTGAGTAGTAACCTTTCAAAATATTTTAATCGAACACATTTTCAGAATGCAAAACAAAGCAATTGTTTCTGCATGGGCACTTTCTAAGTATTTAGAAGATTAGGCTTCTAATACACATACACTAAATTAGGTGTCTGCATATAGCTTTAATCGATGCACTTAGTACATTGCATCATTTAGCTACCTGTCTCTTTTTATACAGAATGTCAATGATTGTGTTTCAGTGAAGAAGAATTCCTGTAACTTCATTGTGTAAATGCACATGCAAATATCTGAATAAGTTGTGCATTCAAAGAGAGATTTTTAAAGGATTCTAATGCTCAGCATGTTTTCCTCCCCTCTCCACCTTACCTGGTTTTAGCTCCTCTTCCGTTCAGGTGTATTGGTGTCCCTAAGCCTTTCTGGGCCTCAGCTGGAGAAAGTGGTGATTGACAGAAGCCTGGTGGGGAAGCTCATCTCAGACACCGTCAGTGATGGTAATTACCCCCATGTGCAAATCAATTGCCTACATTAACAGTGGGACAGGAGAAAGAGTGTGTCAACAGGTAGACTAATTATTACCATTGGAGACTTGCAAACACAACACGTAATTGCTTGTAATAGCATAGTTACAACCCCTGGGACTGATATGAGTTTTGAGGAATATTTAATATGGATGTTTTTTATTTCTTGTCAAGTGTTAGGCTCTATTCTGAGTGTTTTCCACTCTTTCCTTTAAAAATGTGAATATAGTTTTAAAACAGACTGTATTTCATTCTCTCAAAATTATTCCTCTATTATTGACATTTCAAAGATTTTTCATTTCCAAATGAATTTTGAATAATATGTCAATGCAACCACCAGTAAAATAAATACGCTTTGTTTCTTGTAGGAAGATGCTTTGTTATTGTTGTTCTTGGGTGCCATCGAGTCGTGTTTGACTTATAGTGACCCTCATAGGGTTTTCAATGGCTGTTTCAGGATTGCCTTGGGAGTGAATTGCCACGTCCTTCTCCAATTTTTGTGGTTCTGGGAATTAAACTTGGGACTTCAGAAACTGCAGAGCGGCATTCTACCAACTGAGCTAAATCCCAGTCCCCTTGCTTTGTTATTAGTCTGTGCATACATTAGTATTATTATTAGTGCATACATTAGTATTATCTCATTATTTTGAAAGATTTGGGGCCATATTTTCAAAATATCAAAAGTCAATACCAAATATACTAGATAAATCCAGTTTTATTAAGAAACAGACTAAGCAGTATATAATTGCACTTAAGAAATAGAGTTTAAAACTAAGCATGGTGGTGCATGCCTGTAATTCCAGCACTAGGGAGGCAGCAGCAGGAGGATCACAAGCTCGAGGCCAGCCTGGGCTACATTGTGAGACCCTGTCAAAAAAAATTAAAAATAAAAAGATAAAGAAGAAGTAGTAAAGATTTTAAGCCACTTGTAGAATATGAAGCTTACTGGTATTTATTGAGCCATAGAGGCTCTGTGCTGGGTGCCAGCCTATCTATTTAACTTAGTACAAGAAAACAACCATATGAAGTATAGTTATTTCCATTTTTATAGATAAGGAAACTGAAGATGTACTACTGAGGAGCATGACCAGGTTTATATGGCTAGAAAGTGACTGAGCTGAGATTTGAACACAGGTTCTGACTGCAACACCCATTTTCTTTCTGCTGTAGTATGCTGACTCCTGAATTTTTAAGATTATGTTCTTTTATTCAATGTAAAAAGGATCTAAAAACAGATTGCATTATCATAAAAGGTTGAAAATGGCCAGTATCTTAAATTGAATAATCAAAGGAAGATTTGGTCTAGTGGAAAGGATAGAAGTGAGAGTAAAGAAACCTTCCATTCCCTGTGTGTTCTCACTAGCTGCCTCTGAATAAGTCAGACACAATTGCATCACCTTAAAAAAACACTCGGCAGGATAGCTATAATTAGCAACATTACTGATAATAACAAGCAGAGTAGAATTGTAAGAATGCCATTTCCTTTCCTTGTAGGAATATGGTGCTAAGGGAGCTTTCCTATGGAAGATGTTCCATTTTCATACTCTAATAATCAAACTCTTTGTTGACATTGCAAATGAAATAGTGACTGTAATGATTTTGTCATATTGATGCTCCTCTCTAAGAATTAAAAGGAGACTTCCAACACTATTCGTATCTCTGAGTTATCTTTTTTCACTTGTTTCTTTTATTTGTACCCAAAATAATACACTCTCATGGGACATGATAATAATGTGGTTTCTTGGCAGTTCTCCAGATTCTCCTGTAATTGTGCAGATCCACTGTTGGTCACTGCTTGCATAGCCAAGGGTGTGGAAAATAAAGAAAAATGTATAAAACATTCAATAATATCTTTATGCTAAGAAACATAGAAAACATTTCTCAAATATTTGTTTTTATCGGTAATCTCACATAACATTAATGGCCCTTTATATAACC